>JAQHUG010000026.1:6884283-6913598 GCA_028555095.1 Dicrostonyx torquatus
AGGCAGAGGCAGACGGATCTCTGTGAGTTCGAGGCCAGCCTGGTCTACAAGAGCTAATTCCAGGACAGGCTCCAAAGTTACAGAGAAACCCTGTCTCAAAAAAACTGAAAAACACAAACAAGCAAACCAGATGAGAGTAAGTATAAAAACTGAGACTGTGATGTCATTGACATAATCCTGATACATAAATTCACGCACGCACAGTCAATGTTAAAATTAAAAAGGAAAAGCCCTTTGTTCCATTTAGCTTTAAATTCTGGTCTAAAGGAGGATGTGCTTCTGCACTCAGCTCCCTAAATGTGAGCCAGTTTCTCTTCATCCTGAGACAAGATGCCACATTCTGAACAGCCGTGGTCTACTAGAGCTGCAGACAGCCCTTCCTTCTCCAACAGGAGCGAGAACGGCTGCCGTAGGACTTCAGTTCTGAAAGGAATTGTTCTCTGCGTTACTGCAGTTGTGTTACCGTTTTCCCATGTTACAGAATTAACTTGTCCTGGATCATTGTTTAGGTTGGAGATTACGGCCCAATGTGGGTTTATCCTACCTCTACTTTTGACTGTGTGGTAGCAGATCCCCGGAAAGGTTCTAAAATGTATGGTCTGAAGAGCTACATTGAGTATCAGCTCACACCCACCGTGAGTACCTGCCTTTGGATGCTGCTGCTGCTGCTTCGTTTTCTCCATTTCAGTGCTTGGCACTGGTGATGCCTTCTTCTCTTTTCCCTTGTTTTGCAGAACACTAATCGATCTGTAAACCACAGGTATAAGCACTTTGACTGGTTGTACGAGCGTCTCCTAGTCAAGTTTGGGTCTGCCATTCCAATCCCTTCTCTTCCAGACAAGCAGGTGACAGGTGAGTGTGAGCTGTGCCATTCAGAGTGACAGGCAGAGGGCTGACTGGGTTATGCTTCTGATGTGTAAGAGCACAAGTGCTCACTAATGTCTGTGGAAGTTACCCGAGCATCTAATGGAAACTTCTGGAAAACTTTGCTGTCAGAAAGCTGGTGTACCTGGAGTCATTGTCTTTATTTCTTTTTACTAAAACTGTACATTTTTTAAGTGTGAGAATAGAAACTTAGAAAATAGATATCTCAACAGCTTAAAATGAAAACAAAAGCTTGAGACCCCAAATGACAAGAGACAGGCTCTGCCACCCTGCTCTTGTGTGTGGAGAACGCACGGAGAAGTCAGAGCTCTGAGTTGTTCTTGAGGAAGAATTCTCCATCACATATTCGTAACCTCTCCCTTTCCTTGTTTACTTAAAGTGTCACATTCGTTCCACTTTGTCCTGCCCCCAAAAATCTCCAGTAAATGAGGTTTGGAGAGTGGCTCAGCGGTTAAGAATGTGCATTGCTATTTAGGGGACCAACTTCAGTTTCTAACACTTGTATTGGGTACCTTGTAATTGCCCACAACTCCAGCTTCAGCCTCCACCAGCACCTGCGTTCATGTGCACATTACACACACACACCACACACACACCACACACACACACACACACACACACACATACACACACACACACAAAATAATAAAAATACCTTTTAAAAATGAGAAACTCTGCTCAGTAATCCACTTTGTGCCCCTGTACATCTGCTCAGAAAGGGTTTGCCTCTGTTCTTAGAATCTGTCGTCTCAGATGTGAGTCTCCTCTAGTGTGGGACTGGGGATAAGTGTTTGAGGACTCAGTGAGAAGCGTGACTTAGAACATGGGGTTTGTAAAGGGGCTGAGCGAAACTAAGAGTCTCAATAGATGGTAGAAACTCTCAAGTGACTACAGCGTTCCCTGTGACGAGGAATGGATGGAGGGCGAGAGTGAGGCTTAGCCAGCCAGATCCTGAAGGGCCTGGGAGAGAGGAGAAAGGAATTGGGGGAAAAACAAAGCCCTTTCCAAAGAGAAGGCCAAAGAAGGCTTAACCCTCAGTACGAGCTGAGGAACTTAGGGAGGGACCACAAGTCATCTTAGCCCACCAGATGGTTCCTGGGTGAGACTTCAGCATTGCAGCCCACCCTGTCCCCAGGGGCCAACCCTGTGCTCGGGCACATCCTGAGATCTTTCTTCTCTGTGTTCACAAGTAGGCATCCAATAGACCCTTCTATCCTGCTAAGCAGGGAGTTTGTGTTTGATCCTCAGGCATCCTATGTTTGTGTTATGAGGTTGAACCAGCTGATCTTTAGCTAGAATTAGTGTCTTCAAGATCAATAAAAGTCACTCTTCTTAAAACTTTATATTTTACTTTGTTTTCTGTTTACTTTCCTCTGGAGGGTTTCATTTTGTCTTTTTGTTGTCTTGTTTTGTGGAGATGAAATTTTTTAATTTTTAAAGAAGATGTTTGGGCTTGGATTATTTTATTTTGGAAGCCTCAAAAACTTAACATTGTCCCAGTGAGACGGAGGATGCTATCCTGCTCCTAGGTGGACACGTCCGGCAGGCCTGTGAGTACTGCTGCAGTGTTTTCCTAGGGCTGGACCCCAGGGTGCTGCAGACTGTAGCTGCCTTTCACTCAGGTGTCAACAGACCCACAAACTGTTTTACAACCAGACCCACAAACTGTTTTACAACCCGTTCAGATCACACGCCCTGTTCTTCTCGTCATTCTTTTGACTTTAAATCAGAGTGCGCGCTCTCTATCTCTATCTCTATCTCTCTCTCTTTTGGGGGGGAGTGGGGTGGGGTTGAGGATGGTGTTGAGACAGGGTTTCTCTGTGTAGCTTTGGAGCGTGCCTAGAAATCATTCTGTAGACCAGGCTGGTGTCTCGAACTCACAGGGGTCCACTTGCCTCTGCCTCTCCAGTGCTGGGATTAAAAGCATGCACCACCACCGCCAATTTAGAGCTTTCTTTTTAAAACAGTAGACTTGATTCCAGTTCTTTTTACATGTTATAAATGTCAGTCTGTGCCCTTGAATTTTATCCTCTGCTTTTACCCAGTAGGCTGGATAACATGTGCTTCACTGGAATGAACAGGCGACGGTTTTCAGTCAAGTAATTCATTATTGGTTTAAAGCATCATAGACCTCTCAGTCCTTCCACATTAAAGTCTGTCCTTAAAAGGGGGAGGGGAGAGCAGGCTTGCAGCCAGGGGCACAGCACAGCAAGCAAACAGCACCCTCAGTCTGAAGAAAGCCAGGCTTTGACCACTCTCTGGAGGTGTGCCGAGGACACTCGGGCACAGAACAACCTTATTTTCCCTTGCCTTCTGTCTGTGGTACCCACAAGATCAGTGCTGTGTGTGGACTCCCCTCACTGAACTCCCAGACAAAAGCAAGAGGAATTCTGGGAGATGATGTCACGACGCTTGTCCATGAAATATCTTAGGTGACATATTCTGTTTGCAGATTTTATTCTTTGTGAAAACAGGAAAGAATCAGCCAGGTTGTATTTTGGGATTCCAAAAGATTGTTTTCACATTCTTAATGAAGAGTTAGGTAAAGTTTATGGAAAATGGATAAACATACATCCCTTCTACCCCCTTGATTACAAGTCTCTGGAACCTGATATAAATACCTAGTAAGCATAAAATGCTATGAAAAGTCCTAGCTGAGCCAGCTGTATCTGAAGGATTTTCACAAGGAGGATTATTAAATAAAAATGATCAAATTTCAGTCCCTGACTAATAAATTCTGGCGTTGATTCCTTTGCTCTAGGAGGAGTGCAGGGCACCCCAGTGTGTGCACCTGCCAGGTCCTTCCGTCAGTGAGGGAGGCTGCCGTCTTTCCCAAGGCGGTGACTGAGGTCCAAACCATTAGGCTTTTATAGTACATGCCCTGCGCTCCTACTAAATGCGCAGTGGTAGTGCCCTGCGCTCCTACTAAGTGCGCAGTGGTAGTGCCCTGCGCTCCTGCGCTCCTACTAAATGTACAGTGGTAGTGCCCTGTGCTCCTACTAAGTGCACAATGGTAGTGCTTTTAGATACGAGAGGCTTTGGGTGAGACCCACGGTGTTTGCATGCCGCTTTAGGTAGCACATACTGTTGGTAGATGGGTCCATCTTACTGGAAGATTTGCTCAGTTGAGGCTCTGTTTTCTGAAAATTCCCTGTAGACTATATGCAGTAAGTTCATCCTTGGTACCTACTTTTACAGTGTTGTAACCACCACTGTGTTTGTAACACTGTTGCCTCCCAAAACTTCATGGTGCTCAGCATTAGCATTTGTTTCCAGCTCCTTCCTCTGCTGACGATATCAGACCAGTTCTTTGTTGCTATAATTCTGCCTGTCCAGTCAGGCGGTGGTAGGCACCTTTAATCTCAACACTCAGGAGGCAGAGACAGAGCAGGTGTATACCTGTGAGTTCGAGGCCAGCATGGTCTACAGAACAAGTTTTAGGACAGCCAGAACTGTTACACAGAGAATCCCTGCCCCACTCCTGCAAAAATAAAGGGGGGGCAAATTTGCCGTTTCTGGAACACATCATGAGTGGAAGCAGTACAGCTGAGATCTGTTCCTTTGTTGGATCAGCAGTTTTCTTTATTGCTGTTATTAGAGTCTGCATAGACTGTAATTCTTCACCCTTTCATTCACGGACAGACACTTGAACTTCTAGTCCCAGGTAATGTAGCATTACCAGGGTAGATACTTTCCTATTTTTGTTTATTTTTTATAGTTACAATAATTATATCTATTTTATTTTTATCATAACTAAGGACTTTGTTTATTTTTGAGACAGGCCCTCACTGAATAGCCCAGGCTGGCCTGAAGCCCATTACATAACGCAAACTGGCCTCAACGTGGTGCTCCTCTTGTGTCATCTGCCCTGCCCCCTCAGTACTGTGAATAAGACACAGTATGACATGCAGCCTAGCAAACAGATTTTTGTGTGAACATGAACAAATTTTCTTTGAGTATTCCAACCAGTAGAATGATCAGTGGGTTCGCAGTGTGCTTATGACTTGTCAGACTGGCTGTATGATTTTGGAATCTACATCAGTAATATATGAAAATGTCCATGAGGCCACATCTTTACCTACACTTGGTAATGTCTGTTTTTCATTGATTTTGCTTGACCAGTCTATTTTTTTTTAAATGTGTAATCCAGGCTGGCCTCTAACTTGTGATCCTCCTGCCTCTGCCTCATCCTCAGACTGATCCTATTTTAATGTATTTATTTTTATGACTATGGCTGTTTTGCCTACATACCAACATGCCTCATGCCCATAGAGGCTAGAAGAGGACATTGAGTTTCCTGGAACTGAAATTACAGATGATTGTGTACCATCATGTGGGTTCAAACCCAGATCCTCTGGAAGAGCACCCAGTGCCCTTAACCAGTGAGCTGTCTCAATCCCCTCTGCCTATATTTTTGAAAGGTGTAGCTGGAGACTGCTTGTTCATTTCCCAGCCACCCAGACCTGAATAATCACACAGAAACTATATTAATTATAATACTGCTTGGTCGACAGCTTAGGCATATTCCTACCTAGCTCTTACATCTTAAATAAAACCCATTTCTATTAATCTGTGTATCACCACAAGACTGTGGCTTATCAGAAAGGTTCCAGCAGCATCTTCCTCTTTCTGTGGCTACATGACGTCTCCTTGACTCCACCTTCTCTCTCTCTCTCTCTCTCTCTCTCTCTCTCTCTCTCTCTATATATATATATATATATATATATATATATATATATATATATATATATAAAATTTGGATTTCCCACCTGGCTTTACTCTGCTAAGCCATTGGTCGAAACAGCTTTTTATTACCCAGAGGTTGCTGGTTTCAACATCTCCACATTCTGTCGTTGCCTCCCTGAAGGTTGCCGTTTGTGTCATGTTTGCATAAGGAGCCTGGCCTATGCAATTTCAGAATCTCAAAATCCTATCTCCCTTACAACCCAGTTGTTTCTGTGTTTAAGACTGGCATCCTAAGGTTTGCTCTGCACGTGAACTCGCAGGATGCCTGGAACTGATGGGGTCTTTCTTCTCTTGATGTAACTATAAGTAGAAGGCAGCATTCAGAGATTGGGTCACTTCAGATTATCCCCAGCCTTTGTCCTGGTCCTTTGTTTTGTTTTTGTTGTTTGGGGTAGTATTTGTTTCGGGAAGCAGGGTCTTTCTGTGTTGTCCAGGCTTGCCCCAAACTCCTGGACTCAGATAATCTTGCTGCCTTAGACTACCATGCAGCTGGGACTACACTGTGCCTTGCTTCCTACCTGGACCCTTTTCTGTCCCCCTTGCATGTGTACAGTCTCGTGGTTGGGCAGGAGCATGTGTCTTGGATACCATCTGGTCCCCACTGTTTTGCACAGCTTCATCCTAGAATGTGCTTGGTTCTGCCATCTTCGCTAAGCACCGGCACTTGTTCTTCCTCCTCATCTCTGAGGCTGCCTGGCACCAGTGTTCCTGAGAATAGGCATCTCCCCCTTGCTCCAAATCAAGTGAGCCTGCTCCTATGTCAAGGATGCTGCAGCTGATCTCCACAGCCTGCCTTGCCAGGCATGGCCTCTGAGGTGTGGGGAGGCACACTGCAGCAGAGATGGAACAGCCCTAGAATGCTACAAGTTCTCGCTGTTCTCAGTGGGCGTTGAGCAGTTTTTCCAGCAGGCGGCTCTCTGTCTTCACTGACCTCCAGAGTAGGGTGTGGTTATTTTGTTGTCATGGGAAGGCTTCATACTGACTCTTGGGGACAGGGTCCCTTCAGGTGCTACTGAGCTTGTTTTATAAGAACATAAATTCACTGCTCATTTGATGTTGGCTGTGTCATGATTGCCAAGCTCTCTATTCCAAAACAGGAACAGTTGCTCAGTAATGTTAGCTGCAGCATGGCTGTTAGGTCTAGGGTAGGTGCGGTCCTCGCCATTTAACTTAGACTACATAGAAGGGCTGGAGAGCTGGCTCAGTGGTAAAGAGCACTTATTGCTCTTGCAGAGGACCTGGGATCAGTTCCCAGCATTCAGATAGTGGCTCACAATTGCCTGTAGCTCTCTCTAGTTCTAAGGGATCTGTTACCATCTTATGGTATCTTTGGGCACCAGGGACACATTTGGTACATATATGCAGGCAAATATTCACACACATAAAAATCAAAAAAAAAAGAGTGAGAACAAAGTTACAGTCTTCAGGGAGTACACACATGCTGTGTGTGTGTGTGTGTGTGTGTGTGTGTGTGTGTGTGTGTGTGTGAATGCATGTATGTGCCCATGTGCGTGCAGGAGCCCATGAGGGACCTGGATCCTCTGGAACAGCCCATGGAGGTCAGAAGAGTCAGATCACTGGAGTTACAGGTGGCCGTGAGCCACCTGCGGATGCTGGAGCTGAACTGGGGTCACCTGAAAGAGTGGTTGTGCTCTTGCCTGCTGAGCCATCTCTCCAGCCCCCAGAACTTCATTCTTAAAAACTAAAGAGTTCCGGGTGGTGGAGTGGGGGCATGACTTTAATCTCAGCACTCAGGAAGCAGAGACAGGCTGAGTTCTGTGAGTTCTGGTCTACAGAGCGAGTTCTAGGCCAGACTCCAAAACTACACAGAGAAACCCTGTCTCAGAAAACCAAACCAACACAAAACTAGACTAAACTAAAGAGTCAGGGCTGGGGAGATGGCTCAGCGGTGAGAACAGTTGCTGTGAGCTGGAGCTCAGCTCTCCAGCACTCACATGAAAACCAGGCTGACCACACATGTGCTGTAACACAGCACCGTAGGGGTGGAGACAGGAGGATGACTGAGGCATGCTGGCTGTAAACCTAGCTCTGGGCTAGTGAAAGACCTTGTCTCAAAGGAACACGGCAGAGTAGTAGTGCAGACACTGAGCACTGTGCTTTCCTCCGTGTGCACATCCTCTACCCACATGTCACATGTACTCACATCCTTCTTGTGAATTTCTGAGCCTTTCACAAATGGCTTTCTGCGCAGTATCCAGTAGTCACAGGAGCTCCAGTGTAATTCTCTGTAGAAGGAGTAATGTGTCACTCTGGTTGTGCCTCTCTAGGTCGCTTTGAAGAGGAATTTATCAAGATGCGCATGGAGCGACTCCAGGCCTGGATGACAAGGATGTGCCGGCATCCCGTGGTATCGGAGAGCGAAGTTTTCCAGCAGTTCCTGAACTTCCGAGATGAGAAGGCAGGTGTAGCCTAGCACCGCGGTCATAAGGAAGTGGGAGCTGGCACAGTTAGGGTGAATTTACAGCTGAAGGAGACAAAGCAATATTGTTTTGTGTCAGTCCTCCCCCCAAACAAAAAGGGACAGAAGCCTGATCCCATGCATAGGAAGTGTGTCATGTGGTGAGAGAACTGTCAGCCAGCAGGCGGCGTCTACCGGAGAGGTCAGCCTGATGGATGGCACACAGATGCAGATTATGCTCAGATGTGAAGTGTTTTCCAGAGGCCTTTTTAAAATGGGCTCAGGGTTCAGGAAGAGCACTTGGTGTACAAGCATGAGAATCCCCAACACGTGTGCACCCTGTAACCCGCACCGTGCACGTGTGCACCCGGTAACCCTCACTGTGCACGTGTGCACCCGGTAACCCGCACCGTCCACGTGTGCACCCTGTAACCCGCACTGTCCACATGTGTACCCGAGAACCCGCACTGTGAGGTGTGGAAACAGGATTGTTAGAAGTTGCTGACCACACTGAACTTCAGGATCAGTGAGACACTGTCTCAGAGGACTAGGATGGAAAGTGGTCGAGCAGAACACCCATGGCCTCCCTTGGCCTCTCACCTGTGTGCTGGCACGAGCACACACACACACACACACACACACACACACACACACACACACACACACACACACACACAGAGAGAGGGGGGGGGGGGATGGGAAGAATAAACCCAAAATGTGAGCATGAAGAGAGAACAGACAGCATGAGTTATCTGAGTCTGTGAGTTCCCACCACCTCAGCACCTTTTGGGAAATAGAATCTGAGACTGAGCCCTCATCCCAGAGCCAAGTCCTCTTCCTGTAGTAGAGGTGGTAGGTGGGCTGCTCTCTGCCTGCTCCCTAGGAGTTACCGTGCCAGTGGTTACCCGTTCCTTGTGAGAAGCCAAGGCGAAGCTGCCACCCTGACACCTCCTTGTCAGCTTTGGAAGTGGCCGTCTCCTGATAAGCTTGTACCGTGTTCCTCCATGTTCCTCCTGTGTCATTTATTCTCCAAAGATGTTTTCTCTGTAATTTTACAGGGAACAAATGTTGCAGATTTTAAAAAACACTGAAGAGTGAAAGCATGGGCCAGTTCAGAAGAAACAGAAATACTAAAATATAGTGTGGTCCAGGGAAAGATGGGACCAAGTTATTTTTGTCTGTAATCAGCTTGTAAAATACCTTACTTCCCATTGGAATCTTCAGAGAGAGATGTCCTTGCTCAGCTCGGTAGTGGTTTTGCCTTGCAGAAGCGATGCTTTTACAGGTTGGGTTGAACATTCGTGCTCTGCATGCTTACACGTGACAAAGGACACTTTGGCCTTGTTTTCAGTGATTGCCTCTTTCTGAACTTTATAGGCATGGCTGGTGTATTGAGTGTCACCAAGTGGTAAATATCATACATTTAGGCACTCCAGCTGTCCTTGTGAGGCATGTCTGTCAGTAGCAAGCCTTGCAGGCTGCTGTAGCCAACCCTGGTTTTTCTGGTGTGAAGGGCCTGCAGCCTAGGAGTGCCTGGAGCAGCAGAGCCATGAAACCATGTGCTGAGCACGTGAGCGCCACTCTGTAGTTACCAAAACTACTGCACAGCAGAGCCATGAAACTGTCTCTGAACACTAACTGTACAGAGCCACCCCCCCCCCCGCACCGCCCTGCAGTTACTGTCAGTCATTGGTTGCCCACAGGATTTCATTGTATTGATTGGTCAAGAGTTTAGAAAGCACTAATAAAGGTCCTATTGTACTCATAATCTGCTTAAGAAGAAGGATAAATCTTAGACATTGCTTGTTTTGTCTTACACGAAGCTGCCTTTCAAGGTTGCTAACTCACGATAGAAGTGGTAGAAAAGAAAAAGGGATGAGCTTTGAGTCATTTGCTTGCTGTCCGGTATCTCCCCCCCCCCCTGTCTCTTGCCGTGGTTCTGGTAAAGCATTATCCTTGACCACAGTTTCCTCAAGCCAGAGACATTGTAGAACTGGAGAGCAGTGTAATGCTCTGTTTATTAATAGCTAACATGTGGTGAACAGAGGAAACCCCTGAGACTGCCTAGAATCACTAGAAATAGTGGCTATCAAGGAGCTGGGTAAAATCATTGCATTTTTATCACCAAATCATTAAGTTAAAAAAAAACTATCAACTTCAAAATCATGAAAAATTTAGGAATAAATACAAGAAAATATATAAAAGGCCTATCTGTAAAACTATGAAAAATTGAAATAAAGGGCCGAATCAAGATGTCCTGTGTGAAAACTCAGAGGGAAAGAGTAGCTGAGAGGCTTAACAGTAGGGACTAGGGAAACCCAGAACACACAGCGCGCGCGCGCACACACACACACACACACAAACACACACACGCATGCACGCACAAATCAGTCTTGGTGACAGGCTCCTGTAATTGCAGAGCTGAAGAAGCAGGGAAAAATGGATCTTGGAGCTCACTGGCCGGCCAACCTTGCCTAATATGCAAGCCCCAAGTCTCCTTAAGAGACACTATTTCAAAAATGAAGGTCTGTGAATCTGATGCACTCTTACTCAGTGGGCACTGTACATGGCACACATACATACGCTTAGACTCCCATACATACAGCATGAAAAAATTCACCTGTTTCTGAAAGAGATACAACAGTTAATTTTGTCAGTCTCACAGAGGGTAATTATATCCTGTGTGTGTTTATGTTGGAAGCCATTGCAAAAGGAACGTGACTAGATCTGTTGACTCAGGAGACCTGGACTCCAAGAACAGCCCTGTGCGGTGACGCTGTGGTGGCATCGGCCTGTGGTGCTGAAGATGTGGGTTGGACTTGCTATTTCCTGAAAAGAGGAGACAGGGATCCAGTCCCTTAGCTGCTGCTGCTTCTGCTCAGGGATTTGGAAGAACAAGTCAGCCCTCCTGGCAGCTCTAACACTGCCATATTCTTCCTTACAGGAGTGGAAAACTGGAAAGAGGAAGGCTGAGAAAGATGAGCTGGTGGGAGTTATGATATTTTCCACAATGGAACCAGAGGCTCCTGACTTGGACTTGATAGAAATGTAAGAGCCCCTGCCCTACTCTCCTTCCCCCCAGTCTACACTTATTTCTCTGGCTCACGGTCTGGGCCGTAACTCTTCAGAAAGGAGTGTATAGCTGAGTAGGGCTTGCAGTGAGATGGTGACCCTGGATGTCCTATCACAGCAGGCTAAGCGCTGCTTCCTGTTTCTTTTTTGACTTAATGTAGTTGTTTTCAATAAAGTCTGATGAGGCAAGGTGGCAGTAGCTCCCCACATCCCCGGAGTGATCATCTTGTGGCAGTCCTTGGGATCAAAACCATGGACTCAAGCAGTCTAGGTGTTGTGTTTGTGTCTGACAGCTGTCTCTGTCCCCAGAGAACAGAAGTGTGACGCTGTGGGGAAGTTCACCAAGGCCATGGATGACGGTGTGAAGGAACTGCTCACCGTGGGACAGGAGCACTGGAAACGCTGCACGGGGCGTAAGTGCTGTTCCCCTAGACTCACCTGGGACCCGGTCCCACACACAAGGAGCTGGATTGGGCTCATAGTGCCACTCTCAAACCCTTACACTGACCTCCCTTCTCCATGCCAGTTATAACCAGAAAGTTGAGCATAACAAGGTAGCTCAAGACGTGTCATCAAAAAGCATCATACTAACTTGAGTTTATTGTTGGGTCTTTGCATTTCGTAATCTCAGGAAAATTAGTCTTCCTGCAGTTTAGAGAGTACTTCTTGTTTAGTTGGTTTTGTTTTGCTTTGCTTTAACTTTTTATGTTATTTTTATTTTTTTATTGATAATTATTGAGCTCTACATTTTTCTCTGGCTTTGCTTTAAGTTTTGAGACACAGTCTGGCTTGACTGTTTCAAGTGATTTGCTTACAAGCATGTGACACTAGGCCAGCTTATGACTTGACTTTCCATCTTTATGTGCCTGTTTTAGGATGTCGTATATTTGACTAAACTATAGTTTTTAGGAAATGACCTACATACTTGGTAGAAAACGATAGCTATTAATATATTTATACAATAAAATAAAATGGAACAGATAGACTAGGCCACTTGAGAGGGCGTCATACATTAGCTGTGACTCTGCTCACCCTCCCTGGGATTAGGAATTTCTTTCTTCCTGTCCTTTATGTCGAGTGTCATGTTCCTGAGCTTTGTTTTTCCTGTGCCCTCTGAATTGTGCAGCTGTGGTGTCCAGAATGGAATAGTGAAGCCTGCAGAGACAGCATCCTCTGAAGCCTGTGAAGGGAGTGTAGTGTAGGGCACCTCTCCAGCACATGGGAGACCCTGGGCTCAGTCCCTAGCATTGGCACAAAAGAGAAAGAGAGAAAGAAAATATAAACAAATAATTCAACTTCAGAAGTAATGAGTGATTTTAGTTGCACCTGTGTAGAAGGCCGACATAGCAAACCATTTAAATGGATGTGTTCTCTTATAGAATTAAATCCCTTCTGTCTGATGGCTGTAAGTTCTGTACCTTACAGAACCCAAAAGATCACGTTTATCAGCAAGGAGTGCTGGGATAACGCTGTTTTTTGGGGGTGGAGAGAGAAAGGCATTTGTTCAGGATTTAACTCAGTGGTAGCTTCTTTCTTGTTTATGATTTTTTGCAAACTTGTAGGCCGTACAGTGAAAATGTCTGTTAAATAGCGTGAGTGTCATGACCCACAGAGGCAGGCACATCAGAGATCCAGAGTAAACATGTTACCCTGCTGCTGAGGTCAAGCAGTGGTTTCCTTCAGAAGGCCACAGTTGCCTCCTCAGGGGGTCTGTGCAGTTGCATGGATGGCCTAAGGATTCTGTAGATTATCCAGGGTGGTCCTCAAACCTGAGCCTGGAACCTTTGGGATGAGTTAGCAAGTCCTCATGTCCCACAGCTCAGGCACTGTACACCCTCCCCTTGAGCCTTTGTCGCCACAATTAACCATATTTGCCAACCTTCCATATGAAGATGGTAGCTCTGGTATCTGAAGTTGACTGTGATGACCATATGCACATGAGAGGGAGGACTCTCTGTCCAGTCAGTGGGTGTAGGGACGGGTTGTTCATAATAGTGCCCACTACTAATTGAGCATTCAGTTAAAAATCACAGTTAATTAATGAAATCGTTAGTTGACAAATCATTTCATCAGTATTTTGTTAAAGAATAGGTGCTATTTTAAATCCTTTTGAGTCACTGCCAAAGAACTGTGGGATGCATTCCAGACTGCTCTAGGACTGATTGGTGAACGGTTCTTTTCCAGCCTTACCCAAGGAGTATCAGAAGATCGGGAAGGCTCTGCAGAGTTTAGCCACAGTGTTTAGTTCCAGCGGTTACCAAGGTACGCCTGTATTTGTTTGTGATTTCCCTTGCACACAAGTGTGTAATAACTGTCCACATTCTTGAACGGCTTTGGTACCTGCATGTGTCATGTGGGAACATACCAGGGTAAGGGGTATTTCTTTACATGTGAAGCCCTGACGCTTTTCTCTTGTGTAACGTATACAGTAGGTTCTGGTGAACCGGTCACCTTGCTGTGCTTTAGACACTGGAGCTTCCATCTCCTGGGCAGAGGAGAGAAGCCGTGTGAGGCCTCTGCAGTGGTAGTACTCTGCTGAGCACACAGAGAGCCGCCTGTTCTCTGGGCTGTCAGCACTGCCAGCCAGTATGTGATTGGGTATTAATGTTGCATGTGGCACTATGGCAACTATTAAAAGTGCTCAGTGTATTTTAGTTATATATTATTCATTTCACTGAAATTGCTGTTTTTAAAGCCATCCAAGCCCCTTTAGATTAGCATTTATTCAAGAAAGTGTGGGTCAGTACTTTTGAGCACTGTCTCAGAGCAGTGCTGCATAGTTTGTTCTTGCAATCATATAAATAGCTTGATTACCAAGGCTGTCTTAATTACACCAGAAAAATCTTTCCTTTCCTCCACGGCAGTGTGGGTTGTGACAGTAATACAGTGTGAGAACTGCTAGTACGTGAAATATTCAGTAGTCTTGGGGAGTCTCATATGGAGCTGTTTGGGGTAAGATAATTATGGAAAGGCCTAAGGACAGCTCCTACATTCAGGAGCAGAGAATGTCTCCTTGCATTCTCCCACCAGCTGAGCCAGATGTCCATGTGAGGGGCCTTCCCCTGGGCAAAGGAAGAAAATTGGAACATTTGTGAAAACAGAACTTGCCATGGAGTGAAGCACAGCACACATTGTGCACCCAGAGTTATTAAGTTACATGTGATTTCATCCCAGCTACCTTGGGGGACAGTGGGCTCTGTCTGTGCTTCTGAAGCTGTATAGAAGGATCTGAGCATTGGTGCTGCTTTCCCAGTTCAGATTCCACCTGATCGTAAGCAAAGGCTTGTCACAGAAAGGGCTCTCCCTACAGGAGCTGGTTTACAAAGAATAAACGAGCGATGGAAGAGGATGGTTCAGTTTTGCCAGAGATGATCACATTCGCTTCTGGCCGTATGAAAACTAGAATTAACCAGAAATTGACTCTGGATCTGGTTAAGCCTCTGGAGCTGGTAGCCAATTTGAGGACAAGGTAGGGACAGAGGAATGTGGGTTGCCACAGAGTTTATCTAACCTGTCCCAAAGGGCATGACTCATTCCGTAATAACCCACAGGAGGTTTTCAGAACAGAAAGGGATGAGATGAGCAGCGAGTTAAGAAACACACCTACCTTTCTGTCTTCAGTGTGCACTGTCTTTACACCCTGGTTCACACTGGCTCCTCCTGGGTAGCAAAACGGTGACCTTTTCCTAGGCATGCAGTCGCATGTTCTTACCCTTTAAATGGTCCATGTTTTCTGAGTGAAGTTTGCAGGTAAAAATGTTGTATGTTCCAAGAAGAGAGAAACGGAGTGGAAGGTGTAGAAGGGAAAGGTTAGACCCTGTCTTAGTCAGGGCTTCTGCTGCTGTGATAAAACGGAGTGGAAGGTGTAGAAGGGAAAGGTTAGTCCCTGTCTTAGGGCTTCTGCTGCTGTGATAAACGCCATGACCAAAAGCGACTTGGGAGGAAAGGGTTCATTTCAGCTTACAGAGTCTCATCGTAATTATAATTCATCTTCCAGAGCAGTCAGGGCAGGAATTCAAGGCAGGAACTGTTGCAGAGCCCGTGGAGGAACTCTGCCTACTGGCTTTTCTTCATAGCCTGCCCACCTCCTATCTTACAGAACCCAGGACCACCAGCCCAGAGTGGCACCACCCACCATGAACTTGGCTCCCCCACATTAATGATTAATAAGGAAATGCACCATAGGCTAATCTAACAGGACGTTTTGTCAGTGGAGGTTTCTTCCTCTAGTGACTCTATATCTTACATCAAGTCGACATTAAAAACTAGCCAGCGCAGCTGCCACCTGCCATTCAGGAACCAAAGGATGGGGTGCGGTCCAGGAGGGTGCTCTTGCCAATTTTGATAGTGTGACAGTGTTTTAGATTTTCTAAAGGCCATCACTAAAGCATATACCAAAAGCCATAAATGTAAAGAGAAAAATTTTTTTTTTTTTTTTTTTTTGGTTTTCGAGACAGGGTTTCTCTGTAGCTTTGGAGCCTGTCCTGGAACTAGCTCTTGTAGAACAGGCTTGTCTCGAACTCACAGAGATCCGCCTGCCTCTGCCTCCTGAGTGCTGGGATTAAAGGTGTGCGTTACCACCACCCGGCAAGAAAATATTTTTAACCCTAGTTGCTTACAAGACTGCACGTCATTTCAGGTGAGACAGATCTGAATGACGCAATAACAGAAGCTGGGAAGACGTACGAGGAGATCGCCAGCCTCGTGGCCGAGCAGGTACTGCCATAATCACACTCCCAGCCCACATCTGTTACTCAGATCCAAATAGATACCCGCTTTCCTGCTTCTGTGGCTTTTTGTTAACTTTATTTAGTGATAATGTTTTTTTCCAGTTACTGTGTCACAGTCAGTCAGGACAGACCCTGAGTGTAAACCATGAGGCTCCTTGCTGGCTCACTCTGAGGTTCATGCTTTCTTATACAACCAAGGGCCACCTGCCTAGGGACGGTGCTGCCCATAGTGGGCTGGGACTCATACCAGTTAGCAACCAGACTGCTGTGGGATATTTGATTGCACTGTGACACTCGGAGACTCTTAATAAAGTTAACCTTGAATCAGGAGGTGGAGCCAGCAACTAGCTGACCAGAGTTGATCATAGAGAAGCCAGGAATTTGGGTAGAGAAGATGAGAAGGAAGGAAAGAGCAGGACTAGAGTGTGGCACCTCTGTTTCGGGACAAGTAAAGAGACCTATTTCTTGCTGTGTCTCTGACCAAAGAGCAAAGTCAGTCAGCCAGTCGCTTCTCTACCTCTGTGACCTAGCAGGTTTTCACTGCAACACCTGGTCGATAAGGATAGAGACGTAGTGTAAACCTACATCTGTATCTCATTGCCGGCACCACAGACATTTACCACAGTCGGCTATCTCCTGACAAGTGACTCTAGGGCGTGTCAAGTGGACAACAAACGCTAAGTATCACAGAGGAGCACAGCTGTGCACACCTGTAATCCCAGCACTCGGGAGCTAGAGGCAGGCAGACCTCTGTGAATTCAAGGCCAGCCTGGTCTACTTAGTGAGAGCCAAGGCAGCCAGACCCTAAATAGTGAGACTAAGTTAGTGGTTCTCAGCCTGTGGGTCACAACCCCAGTGGGGGTCAGAGGTCAACTGTCCTGCATATTAAATATTTACATGGCAGTTTATGACAGTAGAAAATTACAGTATGAAGTAGCAACAAAATGTTGTTATGGTGCGGTCACCATAGCCTGAGGAACTGTGTTAAAGGTCACCGCATTAGGAAGGGTGAGGACCACTGGTCTAAATAAAGCAGCAGCACTCTGAGCCATTCAGCGTCAGGCACGGAGGATGTGGGGGTGCACTCCTCACTTGTTTCTTCTTGATTTTTTAAA
Organism: Dicrostonyx torquatus; assembly: GCA_028555095.1. Classification (NCBI taxonomy): domain Eukaryota; kingdom Metazoa; phylum Chordata; class Mammalia; order Rodentia; family Cricetidae; genus Dicrostonyx; species Dicrostonyx torquatus. The sequence continues at coordinate 6,901,251 of JAQHUG010000026.1, forward strand.
TTCCTCCACCAGTAATAGCCAGCCTATGTCTTGTTACAGCCAAAGAAGGACCTGCACTTCCTGATGGAGTGCAACCACGAATACAAAGGCTTTCTCGGCTGCTTCCCAGACATCATTGGTGCTCACAAGGTAAGGGCCGCAGTGTTGGGAGGAGCCGCCGGGCACACAGCACTGCCACCTTGTTTAGATGTCATTTTTATCCATGAGAAACGAAACTAGCTGGATGTGGTGGTGCACGTCATGAGGCAGAGGCAGGTAGATCAAGTTCAAGATCTGAGTTCAAGGTCAGCCTGGTCTACAGAGTAAGTTCCATGTCAGACAGGGCCACCTAATGAGATTCCCATCTCAAAATGAAGTAGTAATAAGCTGTATAAACTGTCATAAAGTTTTAAAACTAAGTTTAAAAATTGGTTTGGTTTATCCTCATGTTTTAATCCTGATCAGCATTTCCTCTTGTAGTCTCTGGGGCACTCTTTTAGTGTCTCGAGGCATCCTTGGATTTATTAGGAAATCTCTGCAGAGAGCTGATCTGTGATCTTAGCACTGCTGCATGAAGAGCAACTCATACAAACAATCTTTATATAGTTCAGTATGTGCTTTGTATAGCTTGGTATGGAACTCAGGAGGGCGGCTGTTGTCAGCAGAGTTAGCATAGCCTCCATTAAACATGGAGTAGAGGTTTGTCTTTGCAAACAGTCACAAATAATGAGCAATGTGGCTGCACAGTGGTGCACACCTTTAGTTCCAGCCCTTGGGAGGCAGAGGCAGGCGGATCTCAGGGAATTTGAGGCTAGCCTGGTCTACAAAGTGAGCTCCAGGACAGCCAGGACTGCTACACAGAGAAACCCTGTCTTGAAAACCCCAAATATAATAATAATAATAATAGTAATAATAATAATAAGCAGTGTGGTGGTTCTGGAATGAGGCTCTTTGGCAGCATTCACAGCTACTCCTGTCTGTGAATGAATTTAATCTGATTCAGCGCCTCTTACAAAAGACAGAATAAACCCTACAGTGCGCACACTCGAGTGCCAGCTCATAACGGGAGAGGAAGTGCCCGTGTACCAGCTACGTGGACCTCCACGTGGCTTTCCCACCTGTCATGCCTGCTTGCTCTGTGTACTTGACACACCAGCAGCATAGACTTACAGGGACAGAGTTAGTTTGTTTCTCTTCTTGTGGTGCAAAAACCCTGCACATTCTAACTTCATTGCATTTTTCAAGAATAGCAGCCTTTGGCTCCTGAGGGACTTGAAGAAAGTTGACTCAGATGCTCCCTCTGTCGCTGTTGCAGTATTTCCCTGCTCACTTCCAAGTCCGTGGAATGCCAGCATTGCTAGTGCTTTTTGCTTTGTCTTCTTAAACGCTGCTGCATTTACGTATTTTCCAGGGAGCAATAGAAAAAGTGAAGGAAAGTGATAAGCTGGTCGCAGCTAGTAAAATCAGCCCCCAGGACAAGCAGACGATGGTGAAGCGAGTCGGCACCATGTCTTATGCTTTGCAAGGTAAGAGAGTGGGCAATGATTGCCAGCGGAGAGCCACTCCCTCTTCCTCCTCAGCACTGAACCTGGCTTGCGGGGTAGAAGTTGAAGTGTGAGCCCCAGTGAGATTCAAAGCTCACTTAAAATGTCTGTCTTGGACTTGGGGTAGCAGTGAGCGACAGCTTGATCAAACCTGCTGCACACCTTATACTTCTTGGAGACGTTCAGGTCCTTTAACAGCCTTTACTATCACCCTGCTCTATTAAATTCCAAGGTTCAGCTTCCAGAAGTCTGTATCCTCTGTGCCCCAGAACCGTGGAATCTAAAGGAGGCCTGGAGGAATCATTTTAGGCATAATTTTCTGTTCGCAAAAGACAGGTTTAGCTGATTTCTAGAGATTTGAGTATCTGAGAGCAGACGAGCAGTACGTGACTATCACGTGTGCCTTGCCCGACTGTCGGCTCTCAGCAGTGGTCAGCATGCTGCTCAATGACAGCTGCCAGCACTAGAAAGTGGCACTTCCCGCTGTTGTCCTCCGTTTCTGGACTCTTGGTAGAGTTGTGCTGAGAACTGGTGCTGCATAGACGCCAGCCAGACCACGTCCTATTGACTTAGCCAAGCAGGGAAATTGCATGTTGTCGTTTGAAATCTTGCTGGGAACTAATCCCTGGGATAATTTTCTTGTAGCTGAGATGAATCACTTCCACAGTAACCGGATCTATGATTACAACAGCGTCATCCGCCTCTACCTGGAGCAGCAAGTGCAGTTCTATGAAACGGTAAGTGACTCCCTGCCCATGCCTGTCCATGTGTGCGCAGAGGGGCTTTTACGCTTAGTAACCTTGACCATTCAGAGCTGATCCTTTTGTGATTTCTACTCCTGAGTGAGAAGGTGTTACCTTGTGAGCAGAATTTGTTGGTATGGTTTTTTTAAACTTTAAGAATTCCATCTCCTTCCTCCCTTTTGAGGAATGGTGGGTCGGAAAGCCTTCCTGGGGCTGGAGAGCTGGCTCGTGGTTAAGAGCACTTGTTGCTCTTGCAGAAAACCTGCTTCAGTTCCCAGTGCCCACCCTGGGGTTCACAGCATCCATAACTCCATCTCCAGGGATTGGATGCCCTCTTCTGACCTCCACGGCACCAACCACACACATGCCACATATACATACATCTAGGCACAGGAGTCACACATAAAATAAAATCAGTAAATCTAACTTTGGGGAAATGTTGAGTTTTCCTTTGAGGAGCAGGCCTTGGAAACCTTGAACAGTCCTGATTGTGTGGCTTCCTTCCTTTTGGGCCTCTCCGTGCACAGAGACAGTGCTCAGTGAGATGAGGTGACCCTGCCACCGAGAGGGAAGGAAACCAAATACAGCGTTCATTAGTGACCCCGGTTTCACAGTTACAAAAGGAGTAACTTCAGAAGACAAAAATAACACACTATTTAAACCCTTTCATTCAGAAGACAGTAATGAAAACTTAGAGCTTCCCTTCCTCTGCCTTGAAGTGTTTTCATCCGGTACAGTGTGTGCGCACATCTCGTGTGGAGATGGGACTCAGACACCTGCAGAGCAGAGTTGCTGTGCAGTGAACACTTGGGGTGGCCTTCCCTCTCTCATCCATGCTGTTGACTCTCTTGCATTCAGAGCTGCTACAGGCTAGCCCTTATGTCACAGCCCTGCATATGTCACGCTGCCCAACACACCTGCAAATTCTTGAGAAGGCTGTGCTTAATGTACTTTATATGTAATTGTGAACTGTGTGTTGGCAGCAGTTGGTTGGGGTGCACTCATGGGATGACTCCTTCAAGAGTGCTCACCCTCTGACGGGCTTGTCCTTAACTGTGCACTCTGATGTCAGTTGCTCTGTTGGGCGTTTCCTCCCTGTGTCTTAGAATATAGTAGGTTACATTTGTCTTTGAGAAAATACTGGAAAGACAACCCTTAAGATTCTCATACTTGATACGAATAATTGACTTGTTAATTATCAAATATACATGTATGGTTTTTTTCTAAAGATTTGTTTATTATGTATACAGTGTTCTTCCTGCTGTATGCCTATACACCAGAAGAGGGCACCAGATCTCATTACAGATGGTTGTGAGCCACCATGCAGTTGCTGGGAATTGAACTCAGGACCTCTGGAAGAGCACCCAGTGCTCTTAACTGCTGAGCCATCTCTCTAGCCCCTACATATATTATTACTGACCTTGTAATTCAGAAAGAAAACCATGTATTTTGTCACTGTCTTGGCATAAATTTAAGTGGTTAATATAATGGCCCTGGGTTTTATATTAATATAGAGTCTTACAGCAAAATATCCCTAAAATTATTAAAATTTACATTTTTATTCATGGAGTAAGCATACATGAGTACCTACTGTATACTTAGCACCTACTGCACATGTTTAAGGTCGCAAGGTGAATGAGGAATCTGAGCCTTCAGGGGGCACCTGGTGTCCTTATGGGAGATATAGGCACATAACAGACTCATAGTGCACCGTGGATTGCCTCATAACTGCAGACTCTCCATTTCCCACGCAGTAAGAGAATGGGAGTCTGAGTGCTCATTCTTGTCCAGAAAAGAAAGGGACTTGGGACAGACATGGTGGCCTAAGCCATCATCCTATTATTTGGACAAGGGGCCTAGCTGAAAATGTAGCCCCCATCATATAGCAGGAGCTGGCCGTGGACCTGGATGGCAGGTGGGGACAGGAAGCAGGGCTTCCCACACGCTGTACGTAGCAGGGATGTAGTGGCAAAGGTCGCCCCGGTGTCTCCAGAAGAGACAGACAGACAGGCTGTGCATTTGACAAGTTTATAATGTTTAACTCAGAGGAGAAGTTGTAATCAGGGCGATAATACCTCAACTGCTGTTTTCTCACCAGATCGCAGAAAAGCTGAGGCAGGCCCTCGGCCGCTTCCCGGTTATGTAGACCAGGACGGAACACACCGCGAACTCCGAAGTGCTTCTTCTGACCCGAGCAGTGCAATCCCATTTATTTCCCTGTCATGAGAGAGAGAGGAAGGAAGAAAACCAAAAAAGAAATAAGTTGACAAAAACCTGTTTCTGCCATTAGCCAGCCTAAATGAATAGTTATTTGGAAATAGCCTTCTTTGGTTCATTTCAACACATATTAGTTACCCAATGGAAAATGTCTATTTTTGAAAAATACATAAATTTATCAAGATTTTGAATGGAGAAATAGGGGTTGCTCCTCCTGATATTTTACATAGAATCGTAATTTATGCATTACCCACGATCTTCCAAGTTCTTACCCAGTACCAGATAATTAATACTAATTGCTTTCTTAAAAATATGAAATATGCCAGAATAAAAAATATATCTTTGTATATTTTTATAACTCTTTCAGTCCTTTGGGGTCCCTGTCTGCCAGAAGTCTGCGCTCCCCCACTGGCATCACTTCAATTCAAGTGCTCACAGTAGGCGGGGAGGTAGAGAGGGTCCTGCACCCTCCAGGAGCGTGGAGGGTAGGCCAGCACAGGTCCCATGGTAGGTAGGGCGGGTGAGTAGACCTCCCCACCCACTGCTGCCTGCAGGGTCCTTTACCTGTGCTGCTCTTAAGGTCGGCACTATCTTTGCACTCCCTTGTTCGAGGTAAGGCATGTTTTATAGGAGAAGAGTTAGTCAGGAAAGGCGAGGGGTTTGTCCCCGCTGCCCCAGGTGGGTAGCCACACTGACTCCTATGCCCAGGAGCTCCTGGGGGAAGGGACACTGAGCCTCCTCAGGAGCACCCACCTCCACTCTCAGTCTCCCAGCTGTCCACCAGATGGGGGAGACTGCTGGTAGAAGAGGTGCTGGTGGCCTTCTGCTTTGGAGCCGCAGGCTGGTCAGTATTCTCTCAAAGATGAAACCAGAGTTCAGCACCTGCTCCCCTCCCGGAGAATGGGAAAGTGAAAGAACTGAAGTGGGTTGGGTGGCAGCTTGAAGGCTGTGCAGTAGAGCTGGTGGTGAGCAGAACGTGACAGTCCGTGACTGTCCCCACCTTCAGAGGCTCCTGATCTGCCTCGGGCAGACGGAGGTCCCCTTCCACAGTTGCCTTACGACTGATCCACTGCTTTCGTTTTCTGACCTGATGATCTTATTATAGAGGATGAGAAGCCTGGGCCAACAGCAATAAAGGAAACCAAAAATAAATAAGTAGCCGAGAAAATCCAGTGAACATGAGTAGGGGACCTTCTTGTTCCTCGATATCACGGGTTTTGTTAATGTTTTATAAGTAATTTTCCCCTACTTGATTTTTCTTTTATAAAATTCCATAGAACAGTGTTTATGATACAACCATTTAATATATGTACAAATTGTAAAGAATATGTATAAATATTTTACATAAATGTAAGAGCATGTAGAAGCCAATATATAAATAAATTGTTTAAAAAACTGTACAGCGAATTCCCAGAGCACTTTTTGGCATTTTTGTGTGTTGAGGTTTTATTGCAAACTGCTTTTCTTCCAGTTGCTGAATGTCCAGGTGATGCACTCTTCTCCCAGACATCTCTCCCCTGGCATTAGTAGCTTGGTTCCTTAACCCTGTTGCCAATCTTGCACGTATACCACGAGCTCTGCTGTCCTGACCCCTCCTCCCCTACATCCTAAGGAGAAAAGAGCCGGACGAACGGAAACGGCATCTAAGAAGAGTTGCTGCGCAGGGTCGGGAAGTAGTGGTAGCTGATTTTTATATCAACACTTCCAAATATTCATAAAAATAGGAAGCAGCATACAAGTTTCTTTCTCTCACCCAGATGCCAGCCCTCAGCCTCAGATCGTTCCTGGACGGAAGCTCGCTCCTGTGTAAGGCCAACTCTTGCCTCCCCAGCACCACCTCTGGATAGAAGGGCTATTGGGCCGGAAACCCAAACTTTTGTAACTTTTTCTATAGCTTTTTGTTTGGTTTTGTTTTTCAAGACAGTGTTTCTTTGTGTATCCTTGGCTGTCTTGGAACTCACTCTGTAGACCCAGGCTGGCCTGGAACCCACTGAGATGTGCCTGCCTCTGGATGAGAGAGATCTGAGGGCGGGGAATAAAGGCGTGTACCACCACTGCCCAGCAAAGGGAAAGTGAATGCGGTTGGGTTGTTTGGTTTGTTGGTTGGCTGGTTGGCTAGCTGGCTGGTTGGTGTTGTTGGTTCCTGGCTGCTCAGCCCCGAAATAATCATACAGCAGCTGTATTATTTAAATCACTGCTTGGCCCATTAGCTCTAGCTTCTTATTGGCTAACTCTTACATCTTAATTTAACCCATCTCCATTAATCTGTGCATCACCATGAGGTCATGGCCTACCAGCAAAGTTTCAGCATGTCTATCTCTGAGGCAGCTCCATGGCTTGTCCTTGACTCTGCCTCCTTTTTCCCAGCATTCAGTTTAGTCGGTCTGCCCCCCCCCCCGTCCTACCTCTATTCCAGGCCCATGGCAGTTTCTTTATTAACCAATGGGTATTCACAGCATACAGGGGAGATTCTCACATCAGGTTGGTTGACTGACTTTTCCAGACAGGGTCTTACTGTGTAGCCCTGGTTATCCTGGAACTCCCTCTGTAGATCAAGAGATCCGCCTGCCTCTGCCTCTCAAGTGCTGGGATTAAAGGTGTGTGCCACCACTGCCCCTGTAACTTTTTATGCTAGCCTGGGATGGTTACTACAGATGTTTTTTTCTAAGACATTTTGTAAAATTTTCTTTATGCATGAATCTTGTGACCCAGTCTAAAAGCAGCAGTTCCCAATAAGGATCAGACCAGGAAGGGCACACCTGCCTACTTCCTGAATGGGTACACCTGTGGAGTCCTGCCTGCTTTGCAGAAAACCAGGGAGGCCCTGGGAACTGTGGCCTATCTAGAGATAGGCATGGTTGGAGACTCTGCCTGGTTTCCACCAATCTGGACATTAGCCAGACAGTAGCCCTGGCCACTGGAGTTCTTCTGAATCTAAACTGTTCTGAACACAGGCAGACCTTGCTGTTCTTGGCATGAGAAGCCTATGTGCTTCTGAACGTGGGGTTGTTTTCCCAGGTGCGATACAGAGGTGCCCAAGGTCTGACTGCCAGCCTGATCACCCCCGTGTGGAAGCTGCTTCTTACTCTCAGAAGAGAATTAATTAGCCCCCCCCCGTACTCCCTAGAGGTACAGATGCCCGTGCCAGGCAGGGTCTCTATACCACCCCACCTCGCCTAACAGGTTTGCTGACTTCAGAAGCAGACCAGAGGGAAAGGCAAACACTTGCCCCCGAGCAGAAGGAGCTCTGGGTTCGAGCCTTACAACTCAGTCAGGCGCATATGAGTGGGGATTTTTTTTTTAATCTCAGGTTTTGGGGGCCCTTGTTGACTCTGGTGCCATCCTTGGTGACATCTGGTGCAGTCTGGAAGGTTCTACTAACTTAGGACACCATGGGGCCTACACCCAGTTCTCAGATCTTAAATCGTGTGTGTTTATAGATGGGTCTAGAGTGGTTACCACTATTCCTTCTTCAAGTCATTTTTTACAAGTAATCCCTCACTGTACTTCCAAACCAGCCATCCCTGTCAACACTCCCTGTCACCTGTTCAGACCAACCAACAGGCCCAGACAAGTTTTCCAGGCAATTGGGCCAAGTGATTTCAGCCCCCCCGGCCACACCACATGGCTCCTGCCATACATGGGGTAGACTGCCGGAAGTGAACCTCCATCATTCCTGGGCCTTGGCCCTTAGGCTGCCACAGGCATTTTCTTGATTAATGATTGACATGGGAGGAACCAGTCCACTTGGGTGGTGCCATGTGTAGGCAGCTGGTCATGGGTGTGTTTACAAAGCCAGTTGCTAAACCTGGTGTGGTGAAGCCCATCTTTAACCCAGCACTAGGGAGGCAGAAGTAGGCAGATCCCCGAGTTCCCGGCCAGCCTGGTCCATAGAACTATTCTAGGAAAGCCGGGGATACACAAGAGAAACCCTGTGCCCTCTCCCTGCTTCCCCTCCGACCCCGAAAAGGAAATTGAGTCAGCCATAGAGAGCAAGGCAGTAAGCGGCATTCCTCCGTGGTCTCTGCCCGGAGTTCCTGCCTTGACTTCCCTCAGTGATGGACTGTGACCTGTAAGATGGAATAAATTCTTTTTACCCAAGCTGCTTTTGTCCATGGCATTTATCACAACGACAGAAGACAAACTGGAGCAGATAGCTCAGCTGCGAACCACACTCACACGGTAACTCACAACAGTGGCCTTCTGGACTTCCTGGATCCTGCATGCACATGCCATATATTACATACATGCAGGGAAGCATTCATACACATGAAATAAAAACATAAAAAAAACTCTCAAGCAAAATGAGCAAGTGACTTGATCACATATGCATCCGAGTGTACACAGACACTGTTGCCAGGGCAACTATATTATGGTGAGCTGTTGATTTCCTCCCAAAGGAAAAGTGGGCCAAAGGCAAGTTTGCTAAACTTTTTCTTCATTGTTTGAGGCAAGGTTTCTCTGTGTATCCCTGGCTGTCCTGAATTCACTCTGTTGTCCTGGCTGGCCTCGAACTCAAAGATCTGCCTGCCTCTACCTCCCGAGTGCTGGGGTTTAAGGCAGACATCCCCACCACCCAGCTGAGTTTGCACACTGTTTACAGGAGGTGTTGATATCTACACCTTACAGAGAAAGAAGCTTCCTAAAACATGCCAAGCATGGTCCACCCGTAACACAGCAGAATGAAGTGGCAGAGAGGAACCCCAGCTCTTGGGGTGGCCTGATCAGAACTTGGGGAGGACCTCTGGCACCATCACACCGGAAAAGGAAATAAAAACCTTCAAACCCACTCAAAGGTTTTTCCAGTTCCACCTGGCTGCCCTTGTCCCTCCCTCGCAGACCAATCCTGGTGGACCCTTCCTCCGGGACCAAGGGGCCTTGCCTCAACTTGCTTGAAGGCTGGAGATCACAAATAGAATCAAGGCTGAGGAAGAACACAAGCTGAGATCCCCAGGGTGGGAGAAGCACATTCACCACCTAACAGTCAGTACAGCTGATATGGGAAATGGAGGCGGCAGGGTCTGTGTGTCACACCCCTGCTCTCTCAGAGGCAACACAACCACTGCCTCCAAACACCAGCCTGGTTCGGTCGGTGAATTAAAGTCCCCTGTAGAAGACAGCTTTTAAAGAGTGTGTCAGGCACACACACACACACACACACACACCTCACAAGTGTGTACTCAATCGTTGCCACCGTCGCCTCATCGTGAAGGCCACTTTATGCATCTGCAGTCCCACCCAGGAGACAGAGACACAGGGTCCAAGGGTTGCATCTGGGGTCGCAGACGATGATGGGGTATGAGTTAGGGAGGGAGGGCTGCGCCGGGCGGGACCCGGAAGGTGGGAGGCGGCGGCGGGCTTTCCTGCCCCTGCTCAGCCAGCAGCCCCTGGCTGTCCATATAAGGCTGCGGGAATCCAGGCAGGGTCCCGGCTCGGAGGCTCCCCGTGGCTGCAGCCTCCTCGGCAGCAAGGAATTTGTGGAATCTCCCTCGCCCGCGGCTGCCCGCCTCTGGGAGGACCTGCCCCGAGCAGCGAGCCGGGTGAGCGCCCCGAGCAGCGAGCCGGGTGAGCGCCCGGAGCGCAGGCGGCTTCGGTCCCCGCTGTCCGGGTCCCCGCCCTGGGTCGCACCCGACAGCCTCGCCACTTGGGGGAGTGCGGCCCGCGTCGGAGCGGCCGGGTGGCGGCGCCACCTCACCTGCCCCGGACAGCGCGGCGAGGCTGGGAGTTGGAGGAGGAGGAGAAGGAGGATGGGGAGGAGCCCGCTGCGCCGCAGCCCGGCACAGAGTGAAACTCCTGGAAGCTGAGTGCCCGCGGGCGGGACCCGGTCCCGGCTCCCTTCGGTGCCCGGTGTCCATGGCGCTGAGCAAAGGGCTGCGGCTGCTGGCCCGGCTGGACCCCATGGGTCCCTGCAGTGTGCTGCTGGAGGCGCGCGGCCGTGACGACTGCCTGCTCTTCGAGGCCGGCACGGTGGCCACGCTGGGTGAGTGTCGTGCCACCCCCCTCGGTGCTCCCCACGCCGGCTGTGACGCCGGGGAGGAAGGGAATTAGTGAGTGAGACCTCCTTCACTAGTGGAGACCTGGGGACCAGCAGCACTTGGTTCCCCGACGGGGCGGGCCACTGTGACTTAGGGACCGCCAAAGCTTGTCCGCGGGAGTGTGTGGTGCAGGAGGAGGAGGGGATCCCAGAAAGCTGGCACTCCTGGCTGGGTAAAATGTCGCGCTTGCCTCGGGGTCTCCAGGCGTCTGTTCTTAGAGATCCAGCTGGCTCTGGTTCCGCTCTTGGCACTCAGTACCGGAGGTTGCCCTGAGCAGGAGTCCTCCTAATGCTTCCTAGCTTGTGCACCTGTTGAATACACCTAAAGCCACATCGCCTTGCCTGAAGAGATGGGAACTCAGGCACCCAAGGAGACTCTGAGGAACGTCGATGGCGCCCTTCATTGTCGCCTACAAATACTGGGTCTGAAGCATCAGAACCTGTATGCAAATACCCACTCTGGCGATTTATGTTTATGCTGGGTGTGAGGTGACGGCAAGCCGTTGTGTTTCACCGCTAGACTTCAGAAGTCTTGAGACTGGCTTTGCGCTAAGGACCGTAGAGACAATCTCACAGTTTTACAATTTTTGCCCGTAATAAAGATAAACAAGCTGAGGCCTAGAGATGCTAAGACATTTGCTCCAGGCAGCACAGTCTTGTGTGTGGCTATTTTGGTGACGTCATACAGTGCCTGGCTTCCTGATATGTCCAATTTCCTGATCCCTAGTTTTGTAATTGACATTTGCAAGGTCTAGGTAGCATAAAGCCAGAAGTCAGGATTGGTAGGATTTTAATGATGAACCTTGGCGGCCAGGCTTGCAACAGTGGGTGTCCAGTTGTCCACCCTCCTGGTATTCCTAGCTGAACAGGATTGCTTATACTTGAGGAGGTAACAGATGCAGCAAGCACTCACTTGCATAAGACTTTGTGTCTCTAGCCCTTCTTTCTCACTTATATGCATTGACTACAGTTACAACATATAAAAGTGTGTGTGTGTGTGTGTGTGTGTGTGTGTGTATACACACACACAAGTCTTAAGAGAGGCATATCTATTTCCAATTTTTGGACCATGACATTAATGTATAGTTTATCTAGTGGGGTATGGTGGGATACCCCACTAGCCGTTTGCCGTGTGAGCTTTGGTGGGAAGGTCCATTAAGCCTGGGAGTTTCAGACCAGATGAGGCAACATAGCCAGGCCTCAAAACAGACAGGTCAGATACAGAAAAGGCAAACAGCAAATGGCTAGCTTGCTGTCGGTCACTTGATTAGGGAAGCAGTGTCTCCTGTATTTTGCGTCAGAAGTGTACAGAGTCGTGGAATGATTATTACATTATTCCAATTTGGGTTCTGTCCTGAAAAGTCTAAGTTTGGTCATTTGTCACTGCCTTGAAAGAAAACCATGGAAATTTCCATTCCATTTTATATGTCTACTTCATAACACATTTATCAGAACCCAGGGATTAATTTCATGGTACAAAGCTACCCTCTCATCAAAAACAATAAAATGCCTTTCAGATGGGCCATGGCGATGCCAAGCAAAATCATAGGCCAGTGAGAGTGGTTTGGGAGCCACTTGGGACAGGTGTTTTCCTGATGCCTTCCCTTAGGCCGTTAAGTTTGGGCCAAGATGCGTTTACGTGGCAAGGGTGATACAGTACTTTGGATTTTACAGCAAAAAAGAATTGTCCCATTGTCAGCCCTCCCCTGGGTTCTATCCCTTCACCTTGCCATTTGTTTTCAGTAGGCTATTACAATTTTTGGTCTGTTTTTCTTGGTCAATAAAATGAAACTTTTGGAAGACATTGTAGCCTTTGCTGATGATGCTGAGA
>JAQHUG010000026.1:6916803-6929020 GCA_028555095.1 Dicrostonyx torquatus
AAATCACACAGAGGTCTCCATTAGGTTATAAACTGATTGGCCCATTAGCTCAGGCTTCTTACTAGCTCTTGTAACTTATATTAACCCATTGTCTTATCTATGTTAGCCACATGGCAGGTACCTTTTGTCAGCAGGGCAGAGACACATCCTGCCTTTTCAATGACCTGCGCAGGAATGGGGGGAGAGCTTCCTTCTTCCCAGACATTCTCATTACCCTGCCTCTACTTCCTGTCTGGTTGACCCGCCTATACTTCCTGCCTGGCCAATCAGCATTTATTTAAAACATGATTGACAGAATACAGAATTATCCCCCACCATTCATGGACTTGAATGTAGTATTGGTGGTTTTCAATATGTTAATGTTTTCCACCCATCCCTGTGGATGAAAAGAAGCTCCTAAAGTTTAATTTGTTCCGAAGCAAGGGAAATTTTACTTTTCCCCCATTGATTCGCTCTTATTTCCATTCGATTTCTTTTATTTTGCCATAAATTTAAAAATTAGACGTATCTATGGGGACAAAGTGATGTTAGGGTACATGTAATGCATTATACAATGTGGAATGACTTAATGAAGGTATTTAACATATCATTTCGATTACTATTTTTTTTATGATGAGAAATTTAAATTTGCTCTATCAGCCACTTTGAGGTGTTCAACACTCTGTTACTAACTGTAGTCACCTACAGGCTGTGTAAGTTCACAGATTTCTTGATGGCTTTTCCATAGCAGAAAAGGTATGAGTGGCTTCTCACCATTTAGGAGTTAGTGAGTCTTTTTTTTTTTTTTTTTTTTTTTTTGGTTTTTCAAGACAGGGTTTCTCTGTGGCTTTGGAGCTTGTGCTGGAACTAGCTCTTGTACTGGTCTTGAACTCACAAAGACCCGCCTGCCTCTGCCTCCCGAGTGCTGGGATTAAAGGTGTGCACCACCACCGCCCGGCGAGTTAGTGAGTCTTAACTGAAGAACTCCTGCTTTCTCAGGACTCCTGAGGAGGCCCCTTTATTAGAACTAGCCCTTAGGGGTTACAGCCACTAGCCTCTGGGCTTGTCTTTCTGGATGCTCCTGATCCTCAGCACCCTGCAGCTTGCTGTGCGAATTGTCCAGCCTGTTACCTGCTGCAGAGATGGACTCTTAGGGTTCCTGATGGATTAGGCAGTGGAGGTGCCTACCATCGGCCCCTAGGGATGGAGTCAGGGTGTGTGCTTGAGATCCCTGGCAGGAGCAGAAGGCCAGTGGGGGAGGCAGTGGAAGATAAGGGGCCAGGCTGAAGCAGCTCTGCCTGTTGGCTACATTTTAGACTTGTTTCTTAGTCATGGGGTTATGCTTCTCAAACTAGGAGGACCAAATGTGTTTTGCTTAAGTTCTCTGTTAAAAACAAAAACAGTTCAACATGGGAGGTGCAGAGTCCGTGGTCCTCTGCCCTAGGCTGTACAGATTATCAGGGCGCCCTGCTTTGGGAACCTGTGCCAGTCTATGGGCCATGACCTACTTCCAGAGCATATCTAGGGTGTTTAGTTTCCCCTCTGTGATTTTTTTGGCTGCTCAGTTTCTGCAACCTTGCCAAATGAGGACAGAGACGATTCCTACCCCTATCTCCCCTTACTTGAATTGTCTTTCAAGCCCCAGATAAACTGATCCAAACCAGACTTGGGAAGTAGGTTGGACCATTTCTACACAGTAGACTGTGTAGTGTGGTGGCCAACCCACTAAGAGACAAAAATCAAATCAGTCCAGTTGGTGCCTGAAAGTGTTGACTCTCCAGACCCCTTTCCCCTCTGTGGGACACAAGGCTGCCTGCAGGCAGACTGGCTCTGGCCTCGGTCACAACAGTTCAGCTAAGGGCGCTCCCCATTTTGAAGGCCCTACTGGAAGGGCCTCACCTCACTGGGACTCATTCTTTAGGAAAATTCAGATAATGATTGAGAACCTTCAAAAGTATTCAGGGTCTTGACCCAGAACTCTGCCTGTAGCTGTCAGGACAGGAAATGCTCACAGATTGTGAGCCTGTTTTGCTTCAAGGAGTTTTGCTGCAAGTAGGCTCGGAAGTTTTTATCAGTTAAATAAACTACAGTTCAATTTGATAACAGCTGGCTAACGTTTGTTGATACCAGCTGGATGCTGTTCTAAGAGGTTTACATGGATCAATTTATTTAATCCTTAGAATGATACTAGTGAGCTCTATTTTATACTTGGAGAAGCTGAGTCACAGAGAGGCATGAGAACTTGTCTGAGGTTTCACTTTTAGTTAGCGGTGGGCTGTATATAAGGCTCATTTCAGAGGACTTGGCCAGTAAAATGCCATTCTTGCTATAAAAAATATGCAAATATATATGTGAAGAATGACTCTCTTTGTCCTGTAGACTTCCTGGTGAGTAGGTCCTTCTGATTTGAGCTGATTTCATCTGACACTTTTTTTCAGAAGAGGCTCCTGCTTGGAAGCAAGTCATCCGCTTTTTGAACAGAGCTGGGACATTACTAAAGGTGAACCTTATGCTTCAAGTCTGTAGCTCTGAAGCCTGTCCTGGAACTTGCTCTGTAGACCAGGCTGACCTCAAACTCACAGAGACCCACCTGCCTCTGCCTCCCAAGCGCTGAGATTAAAGGCATACTCCACCACCACCACCCAGCCCAAAGCAACTTTTAACAGAGAACATTTAATTGGGAGCCTGCTTGTATTTTAGAGGGTGAGTCCACGCAGGAGGGATGGGTAATATGGACTTTATTTATTACTCTGGGGACAGAGCTGAGTGTAGTCCCCGGTGCTGTTTCCTGTGAATGACCTAGCATAGACAGTCTGATGCAGTATCCAGGCCAAGTGCAAAGCCCAGTTTCCGCATTGCGGAGGTTTGAAGGAGACCAGCCCCCATAGTCTCATATATTTGAATGCTCAGTCCCCAGCTGGTGGAGCTGTTGAGGAAGGATTAGGAGGTAATGTTGGAGGAGATGTGTCACTGAGGGTGGGCTTGGAAATGTCCAAAGTCCATATTACCCACCCCTCCAAGCAGGCCCCCAATTAAATGCTTTCTGTTAAAAGTTGCTTTGGGCTAGGCGGTGGTGGCACACATCTTTAATCTCAGCACTTGGGAGGCAGAGGCAGGCGGGTCTCTGTGAGTTTGAGGTCAGCCTGGTTTACAGAACGAGTTCCAGGACAGGCTTCAAAGCTACAGAGAAACCCTGTCTCGAAAAACCAAAAGAAAACAAACATGAACGTTGCTTTAGCCATGGCGTTCCATCGCAGCACTAGAGCAATAGCTGAGACACCCATGAAGAGCAGTGATGTCACCCCAGGCTTCCCACAGGCACTGGGGTGTGAGGACCGAGTCAGATGAGATGTGGGGCTGGGTCATCCCAAGCTCTGGCTTTGAGTCAGGAGAAGTTTCTAAGTAAGGTGGACCCTGTAGGGACCGACCGTCTGCTCCTTCCTCTCCCTGTTTAGCCTGTTCCCGGAGAGGGACGCTCTGCCAGGCAGGTTTCCACAAAGGCGGTGTGAGGCGGGCACGGGCATCTTTGCAAAGGGTTCGTGTGGGAAGGCTAGGTGCACCTGGCAGGCCACACCTGTCTGTACTTAGGACAGATGGGGCTGGCAGGGTGCTACTTGCTCTGGAAGTTTCCTGGTCTAACAGATGGTTCAGACCAAGATTCTCCAGAAGATCATTAGCCTCAGAGGACAGGTGGCAACTTGTTCTGGTGGCCTGGATGACCCAAGGTACTGATGTACGAACACAGAGGTCTGAGTTTAATTTAAAAGCAGCTTTTGGGGGAAAATGAGATTCCCCGGTGAGGTCTGCCACGTCAGGGAGCTGGCATTTTCTCCCTGCCCGCGTGCATTCTGCTATGCTTCCAGCCCCTGGCTCACGGTCATCTCTGCTGCTCTCCTGGCGCCATGCCCAGCGTGCAGGCAAGGTCCTGTCTGTCCTCAGATGGTATCTACTTTAGCTGTAGTAACATATGTCCCGAGATCAGGCCCCTGCCTGGCAGGTCTTGGGGAGGCTTAGAGCCCCAAGTCTACCCTGCATCAGGGCTGCTATGGGCTTTGTTAGTAGGGAAAGTATACTATTTGTCGCAGATGCTCAGGCCATCAGAGCCGCTGTTGTGTGCGGGCAGAGTACAGGTGACTGTATTGATTCAGATTATTGGAAATCTTTACCCAGAGAAATTAAACTACATCGACCTTCTATCCCTTCAGCAAACCGCTCGCTTGTTGTCTGCCCCGCCCATCAGAGGTCCATAGCAGAGAAGGCTGCTCCACGTGGTAAAGCTGACCTCCTTGAGGCATCCTGGGACAATGGGACACAGGCCATGACATGAGGAACCTGCTTTGCTATCTTGGTTGCAACCTTTTTTGGTCTGCTACTGGGTCTCAGATACCTTCTCTTCCTGAGAGGGGAAGCAGGACCCCAGCTAGAAGCCAAGCATCAGAGCTGTGGGTCCTTTAGGGTGAGAGACAGACAGCCTGCCTGGCTTCCAGCATCCGGACCTTAGTGCGCATTTGTTAGGGAAAGCAATGGCTTTTGTGACCACAGACACCAAGTAAGGGGACAACTTAGCCTTCAGGATTGGCTTTGGGCCCCTTCTCTGCTAGACAGAAACCAGCAGGACTGGTACAGCAGTGTTACAAAACCCTGATTCTCCATCCACACCTTCCGGGATCTTGAACTGCAGTCCGCCTTAGGGGCAGGGCAGGAGCACAGGAGCGGGATGGGACAGGGCGGGGCGGGGTAGGGTGGTGGCAGGGTGGTGAGCAGTGTTATTCTGTATTTCTCTTACCAGGCATTTGTCAAGTGGCGCATGCCTTTAATCCCAGTACTTGGAAGGCAGAGACAGGCAGATCTCTGTGGCCATCCTGGACAGGCTCCAAAGCTACACAGAGAAAGAAACCCTGTCTTAAAAAACAAAACCAAAAAAACCCTGTATTTCTGTATCTCTTAAAGCTGCTGGTCCGCAGACCACACTTTATAAGTGGCGAAGCTTTTTTTCCAGTCACTAACTTGGGAGAAGAGACCTGAGTTAGAGCGTTGCCTCCCTGGGCCGTTCTTTCCCCTCAGGGAAGTCAGTTAATCCTGTAGTTTAGATTCATAATCTCGAGCTAATTACAGCCTACGTTGTCTCTACTAGGCTGAGATTCCATTTGTTCTTTTTTTCTTTTAAGATTATTTTTTGTGTATGTGTGTATGTTTGTGTGAGCCACTTGTGCGCTGGTGCCCCTTGAGGGCAAAAGGTGTCAGATCCTCTGGAGATGGAGTCAGGATGCCCACTCCTAATGGCTGAGCCATCTCATCTTTTTTTAAAAGGCTTACCCACTAAGCTTAAGTACCTTCAGTAGTTCACCCATCTCTCAGTTTCAACTACTTAGACTTTGATCTTAAGATTCAAATCTTAAAATCCAAATTCTAAGTACTGATCTGGCAAAGAAACTACCTAAGGCTTTGAGATCTGAGCTGAACCCAGGACACCGATGCAGGCCTCGCTGTCATTTTGTGCTGCTTCTGAATTAATGAAAATACCTAAGATCGTGTCCTCGATCCGGCAACTAACAAAAACCATAAAACCATAGCAGCGCTGGGTGGCGGCACACACTGTAATGACAGAATGTGGATGGCAAGACAGGAGAGCTCAGAGTTCAAGGCCGTTCTGAGCTACACAGCAGCTTAAGCTCCTGTTGGAGCCCCTCGGTTTTTGTTGTTTTGAGACAAGCTCTCATTGTCCCAGGCTGGCTTTGAACTCCTGAAGATGATCTTGAATTTCTGCTCCATGCTGGGTTCTGCAGTGCTGGGGACTGAGCCATGTCATCCCGCGTTCTACCAAATGAACTACATACGGTTCCAGCCTCTCAGCCTTCGCGTGACTGTGTGATGAACCGTGCTCATTTGTGGATGCTCTAGCAGCCGCTAGATTTTGCAATTTTACTTTTTTAGTAGTGGGTGTGTACCCAGCCCAGTCTGATGTTCATTACATAGCCCAGGCTTTAGCCTAAGATGGGATTTTTTTTTTCTCCAGAGCTAGATGCTAATTAAGCTCAGGACCTCGAGCATGCTGGGCAAACACTACTACTAGACTATAACCAGAGCCTCTATCAGAGTCTCATTAAAACACAGATGAAGAGGGATAGACCCAGATGTCAACCTCTAGGCTCTGCATGTGTGCACGCGTGCATACACACACACACACACACACACACACACACACACACACACACTTGCTCGCCAATGTCTGTTCTTAAAACTACATTTTCATTATGGCATAAGATTAAGAATAAACTAACTTGGGGGCAGGGGTGGCACTGGTAGATAGTGGTGAGCCGAGCTGCTGTGTGGCTTGAAAGAGACCGGTCCCAATAGTCACACGTGTTTGAATGCTTGGTCCCCAGTTAATGGAACTGTCTAGAAAGAATTAGGAGTTGTGGCCACTGGAGGAGGTGTGTCATTGAAGATAGGCTTTGAGTTTTCAAAAGCATTGCCATCCCACTTAGAGCCTGTTCTCCACCTGCCCCCTCCCCCATGTATGTGCATCAGATGTAAGCTCTCGGCTTACTGCTCCAGCACCATGCCTGCCTGCATAGTCATGATAGTCATGGACTCTAATCCTCTGGAACCAGGAGCCCTAAATTTATGCTTTTTTTTTTTTTTAATGCCTTGGTCATGGTGTTTTGTCATGACAATAGAAAAGTAACTAAGACAGATACCTTTCATAAAAAAGTAAGTGATTTTCCTTGGCTGAAGAGGGGACAGTTTGTGTGTGGGGGCATGTAGGATGCTGTTTTCTATATGTTTTAATGAGCTGTACATATATGAACTTAGATTCACCAGGGATCTTATAAGAACATTATTTTTAAGAGGAGACTGCTGTTCTTTGGCTCCTGCTGAGGGGTCCAGTGGAGCCCAGCTGGCTCCTGCAGGCAGGGATGACCGATGAAGATGCTGTCACATGTAGTAGTGGGACATGAGCTGCAGGATAGAGCAGATCGGCTCAGAAGAAAGACTTGAGGGTGCTTGCTCAAGAAGGCATGAGCTTTGGAGGCGGTTCCATCGCTGCCCTGGGTATCCAGCACCTGGCTGTCTTCTTTCCCAGGGATAGTGTGAGGAGCTTAAGGTGTTGCTGTCCATCTCGGACACTAAGAAGCTCTGGGATCTGGTCCTGAGGTGCCTGGGAGTGGAAGGAGAGTCTGAGCTGTTTGGCGTCCTCCAGGAGACAGGTGGACAGACACATGAGTGCGCTAGAGGTCAAATCGGAGTGGAAAATGTTGATTTGATGGCTAGTTTTGTCGCTACCTTGACACAATCTAGGACGGCCTGAGGAGGCAGTCTCAGTGAGAGATTGTTTAGGTCAGGTTGGTCTGTGGATACATCTGGGTGGTGAGGAGCGGGTGTCATGACAGCATTAACTGAGGTGGAAGACTCACCCACTGTGGGTGGCACCATTCCCTGGGCTAGGGGCTCCTGAGCTGTGTAAGAGTGGAGAAAGTGAGCTCAGCCCTAGACCCATGAATTCGCCTCTGCTCTTGGCTGTGGGTGTGCTGTGATAGCTGCTTCAGGTTCCTGCCTCGGCTTCCCCAAAACATTGGACTGGGACTCCAGCTTGGAATTGTAATCAGAATAAATAAACTCTTAACGTTGCTTTTATCTCAGAGCATTTTATCAGCAACTTGAAAGGAAACTGGGGTGAGTGATAACCCTCAGAGCTGTGAGATCAGCTGGGTGATGGTTCCTTAGACCGGGTGAGCTCATAAAGTGGCCGCTTTCCAGTGTCAGCGGATAAAACTCAGTAACCTTCCCCTATGCCCTCATCTGCCAGTCAGAGGACCTAGGAGGAAGAGGATTCCTCTCCCGGCATGACTGCTGTACTGAAGCTGTGACCCATGAGAAGAACACCGTGTTCTTAGGAGGACGACACCGTGAGCAAAATCCAGCTGAGTTCAAACAGGAGTTTGATGTACACTTGGTACTCCTCCCACACAGACTTGCCTGTCCTTCAGTCTTCCCTTTCCGTGCAATCCCCTGTGACAGAAAGCTTTTCCTCGGCCTCAGCCAGCCTTCCCACAGGCCCCACCGTTCTCACATTAAAATACATTACTAATTACACAGTGCCTTCGCTCGCTGCCATCACCTAACCACGCTGGCTCTCTCCTGGACTGTGCAGCAGCTTCCTCCTGGTCCTACCAGCTGCCACCCTCATCCTGCACCCCTCTCCCATGCAGTAGGCCCAACCTTGCAGGACCCTGTAGCTTCCACCCTTCCCATCTTTCCTGGGCTCGCAGCAGGCTGCCGTAAGCCAAACACGCCTGCCCTTCACCAGCAAGGAAGAGTGGCCCTTTCCACGTCGGTCTCCAGAGCTGTGGGGAGTCAGTCACCACTGTTCTCAGACCCTACCGAGTCATGGTTCACGAACATGCTACTTTACAGGGGAAGATGGCCAACACTGAAGCGTGGTACAGGGAAACAAGCCTGGGGCATCACATGTCTCACTCAGTATACCGTCTTGGTGTGGGAGAGCCTCCGTCTACACTGTCGGGTGGTGTGGGAGAGCCTCCATCTACATTGTCGGGTGGTGTGGGAGAGCCTCTGTCTACACTGTCCGGTGTGGGAGAGCCTCTGTCTACACTGTTGGGTGGTGTGGGAGAGCCTCTGTCTATACTGTTGGGGGTGGGAGAGCCTCCGTCTACTCTGTCGGGTGGTGTGAGAGAGCCTCCGTCTACACTGTCGGGTGGTGTGGGAAAGAGCTAGGCCAGAAGGTTTTAAAATGTTTGGTGACTGACAAACCTACCAGACCCCTCCCCCACCAAAAAAAACCATTTCTAAAGCCCAGCAATGACATAGCCGCCAGCACAGGGCGGTCAGATAGAGGCCTCTATTGCTCTTTGTTGCTATGATAAAAACTGTGGTCAGGCAATTTATAGATCCTTTTTTGGTTTTATGGCTCAGAGTGAGTCAAATGACAGGGAGAGGTGGCAGCAGGTGGCTTGAGCAGGAAGTTGGTCTCATTCCCATTCACCAGCAGAGAGAGCAAGTTGGAAGTGGGATGAGACTGTAGCCCTCAAAGCCCACTCTCAGAGGTGTCCATCCCCCAGAAAGGCTCTGCCTCTTAAAGACATCTTAATATTTCCAAAGAGTTTCACCAGCTGGGGACCAAGTTTCAAACACCTGAGCCTATTGGGGGGCAGCACTCATTCAAAACACTCTTAAAACCTTCAATAGACTTGTACTGATGGATTGCTTTAGCCTTAAACAGACGTTTATGGGAGAACTGCTTCCGTTTATGAGGAGGGCACTCATTTGGGTTTGGGGGGGCAGGCTTGATTATTTGATAGAATGACTTGAGTTCAGATCCCCACCCAGCACCCATGTAAAAACATCCAGGTCCACCATTTGCCTACAGTCCTAGCTCTGGAAGGCAGAAACAGGGGTCCCTAGACATTCAGTGGCCAGCCAGTCTAGCCAAATCAGTTCTAGCTTCGTTTAGAGATCCTACCTCCAATATAAGGTAAAAAGCAATTGTCAAAAATGCCCAGCATTGGACTCTGGCTTCCACAGGCACGTACGTGTACACACACACTTTGCGGACTCTGGCTTCCATAGGCATATACGTGTACACACACACTTTGCGGACTCTGGCCTCCACAGGCACGTACGTATACACACACACTTTGCGGACTCTGGCTTCCATAGGCACATACGTGTACACACACACACTTTGTGGACTCTGGCTTCCACGGGCATATACGTGTACACACACACTTTGCGGACTCTGGCTTCCACAGGCACGTATGTGTACACACACACTTTGCGGACTCTGGCTTCCACAGGCACATACGTGTACACACACACACTTTGTGGACTCTGGCTTCCACGGGCATATACTTGTGCACACATACTTTGAGTGTCATATCTACAAGCACATACAGCTGGGGGGTGGGAGAGTCACAGTGGAGTACTGTGACATCCGATGGGACTCGTGTTCTCCTGTTGAATGTTCAGATCAGGCTTTGCTTGATGTATCGACTCAGAAAAGAGTGGGGCAGAAACCTGGGTGTGCTTCTCTTTCCAGGGAATTCATGCAGGGGACCGCTCCCCACCAGTGGTCTGCTAACTATCTCCTCCCCCACCCTAAAGCCTCAGGCTCCAGAGGAGTGAGGCTCCTTTGTAGGAATCCTGTGTTCTTGAACTCCAGGGTTCACAGAAGGGACATAACATGTCCTGAGGCTGTAATTTACCTACTGAGTTTCCTTGTCTTGCATCTATCTGCCAAACAAGGTCTTTTTTTTTTTACCAGAAGCAATATTGAATTGTAGCAGTTGACATTCTACCTTTACGAGGTTGCCAAGGGTCTTGGTTCATTTTCTGTTGCTATAACAAAATACCCGAGGGTAACATTTTTATAAATAAAAGAGGTATTTATTTAGCTCATAATTCTGGAGGTCCAAGACTGTGATGAAAGGACTATGTGATAGATAGTGTCACACAGCAGGGTGTCTATGTGGTGTGTGTGTGAGAGAGACAGAGACAGAGAGAGGAAGGAGGAAAGGAAATCTGGGAGAGAAATCAGACTTTCTCTTTCATACCAGTTCACTCCACGGTCATTCTTGAGGAGATCAGTCCGCACCTTCGGACCAGCACTGGTCTCTTCATGAAGTCACAACAGGTCACTTTCAGCTGGGCTTACCTCTGAAAGTTCCAATTCTTCTCAGCACTGCCTCATGGGAACCCAGCTTCCAGCACGAGAGCCTTTAGGGAACAAACCACCAGGGTTAGGCCATCCAGGGCTTATATTGAAGGAGGAAACAATTTTGCTGAGCCTTTAGCCATGCCTAGCCATACACTTAGTTACACCCTTATGTTAAATCAGACATTAAAATAAATAAATTACAGAGATGGGTAAGAGCTTATTAAATATTTTAAGAAACCCAGCTTTCAAAGCCGTAGAAGAAAAGTTAGACAATGCCTTTCCAGTTTTATGGTTAGGAAAGACTTTTAAAGTAAAGTATAAAATTTAGAGACCATAGCAGAAAGCCAGAAAGATCTGAGAAATACTTTGTTGACATATACAGATAGAAAAATAGACAAACATCTTGTGTGTGTCTGTGAATTTTCCTACATGTGCTGGGGAGGATATAGCATGTCTGTCTCTCACCCTGGGTCATGCTGATAGATTTGACGACACAAAAATTTCACACTGTGCTGTGTGACAAGATGCCTTTAGTTAGAAGATGAGCAAGAGCCAGAAAGAATCTGCAGCGCTTAGTGACTCAGAAAGGGCCCAGGAGCGAGCGTGGCAGCATAGAAGAATGCCTATAGAGCACAGGACAGACGGACAGAACTGGCAGGGAAATAATAACTGATTCTCAAAAGGAGACGTTCAAACGGCCCTAACAATGGTGCTGACACAGCGAGCTCTGCCTGGCATGGCCATCTGAGTGTGATCATAGCTGCTGGGCTGAAGGCTGAGTCTCCCTCCTCTGGCCCCATTGATCTTTGGCTCTCCTGTGAGTCACAAGGACAGTGGCTGCCAGCCACTGGCCCAACCCACCTGGGCCTGCAGCTGTGCCTTCACACCTGTTTCCCTCCCCACAGCCTAACCCCCACCTTCCCCAGGACATTGTACTGGCTCCCTGGGTGCGTCCTCAAGACTTCTAGACAAGCCCAGGCTGGACTTGCCTGTTTTAGGTTCTAGGCACAATCTCCAGACAGCAAGAGTAAGGCCGGAACTATAGGGGATCTGCTTGCCTCTGAGGCAGGAAGAAGGAGATTGGGAGTGGGTGGGGCTTGCCTCATAAAGGGACAGGGAACCCAGGTGACAGGGCAGGCCAGTGAATTACAACTTTCCTGCCTTTCTCTTATAATAAAAAGGTGGGGAGTTAGGCATGAAAGGTTGAGGGGATTGGGACAGTGGGTTCTCAAGACTGCTTCCTACTTATTTTTGGGCGTCAAAGTCTTTCTTGGGAGGGCCGAGTAAGCTGGGTGCTGGTCACATCCTGGGGTATCTGGTCACTTTACTCCTGTCCAGGATTTGTGGTGTGGAACTATCAGTGTCTCTTGGACCTTGCCAGGTGTTGGCAGAGCAGAAGACAAAGTTTAAGTTTAGAAGGAAAAAAAAAATTCATGACCAGGGAATTGAGAGGGGTGTATCTGACCTGTTTAAGGTGGATCCTTCAATTCAACACCCTGGAACTCACAAGAATTCTTTGAGTTTGTGAAAACATAAGTTTTAGATACATACTTGTATAAA
>JAQHUG010000026.1:6930879-6976129 GCA_028555095.1 Dicrostonyx torquatus
CCACCACCGCCCGGCATCAGGTTGTTTTTTTAAGGTACACATTGCCTCCCCCGATTCCCAGCCTCTGGTTAGCCCTGTACTCCAGCTGTCACGTACAGAAGAACCCTCTTGACCTGGCCACCTCATCCAAGCTGATGTATCTTCAAAGGACTGGGGTGAGGTTGAAAGTAGGAAGGGAGGAAGCAGAGTAGTGGAGAATGTGGGGAAGGGGGGGTTCCTATCCAGAGCCTGTTCCAACTGTGAGTGTAGGAGATGCTGCTCTCTTTCCCGTTCTTCTGGGCGGAGACAGCCGCACAGCTGGTGGAGGCTGAGCATTTGCTGCTTTTGATGCCCCTCTCTCTCCAGAGCTCTTTGTGGCCTGGAGAAAGACAGTGGGGAAGATAGGAATGCGTCTCAGCAGCTGACTGTCTGGCTGGTTGGCTTTTGTCTTGGCCTCAGCTTCTGTTTCAAACAGATGTTTTGATTTCCACTGTGCTTAGCAACCCTTCCCGCAGCCTCTCTGCACCCCAGAGAGACCATTGTAAGAGAGGCTTCGGCGCCTGATAACTGGGAAGGAGCTGTCACCACTGGAACAGCATCCACACGTGGGGTTCATGTGTCCTCTTGAGACCCTGAAACCCAAGAAAGTGGTGTCACATCATGCCTGGGCATGTGGTCTGAGTGGTCCTTCAGTCTTGGGCTGACGGCAGCATTCAGTTGACAGCTTATTTTTCTAACCTGTGGGAAGGGCTTTGCTGGCAGTTCCTTCTGGGATGTAATTGTGGAAAAGATTGTAGAAAGAGTAACTGCAGTTTGACTGTGGACCTGGCTTGGCTGCCTTCTTCCTAAGAGTGTGCTTGGAGTGGCCTGGTTCTTCTGATGAGAAGATGGCTATAGCTGAGAGGATTACCATCCCCACCAAACCACCCCCTACCCCAGGATGCTCTTGCCCCAGAGCTGTGTCCTGGCAACCAGAATCCTGAGGATACACATTGACTGTGCTTGGACTTGCACAAGCACAGAACTTGCAGGGTCTTCTCTGGTCTGCAAGTGGCCCTTGTGGCCCTGTCCCTTATTTGTAGCTCACCGGTACTTTCTCTGAGCTCTTTAACTATGGAGACAAGGTTTAGCATAGGCGTTGTTGAGAGACATAGACAACATCTCTCAAGTTGCCAGGGATACAGGACCAAAAGTCGACCCATAGAGAAGTCATTTTAGAAGGAGCTGTTAGCTGCAGTCATTGTAAGGCCAGATGCCCAGCCTCAGCTGCTTTGCTGCTGTGGTCACTTTCTCAGATGAGCCCTGTCCCCATGCTTGGTGTCTTCATTCTCCGTGTTGGTGATCCTTCTTGGGACCTTGTTCTACTAAGAAGATCCCTCTCTGCCCTAGCCTTTTAACTCCCGCAGCCACTTCCGTTCTCTGCCATCTGTGTTAGACAGTCTACCCTTCCTAGCTCCATCGTGGTTGTTGCCTGTCTCTCTGTTTCCCATCTGCTGCCTTCTTTGGCCTTGCTGGGTGGGTTGGAGACCCCTTTATCTTTCACAGTCTCCCACCCTAGGGCCTCAACTTTGTCTTTTCTTTGGGAGGGCAGAGACCAGCCCTGCACTGTGCCTTGCCCTCCTCTACCTCATCTTCCTGGTCCTACACACTTGGCCAAACCTGGTCCCTGATTAACTCTTGTCATTCATGTCTGTACTGTTCTGAGGTTGGAAGGTTTTTTTTGTTTTTTTTTTGTTGTTGTTGTTTTTTCGAGACAGGGTTTCTCCGCGGCTTTGGTGCCTGTCCTGGAACTAGCTCTTGTAGACCAGGCTGGTCTCGAACTCACAAAGATCTGCCTGCCTCTGCCTCCCGAGTGCTGAGATTAAAGGCGTGCGCCACCACCGCCCGGCCTGAGGTTGGAAGTTTATTGAGATACCACTCTGCCATTTGGGTTGGTGTGGTGGTTTGAAAGAAAATGGCCCCCAAAGGAGTGGCACTATTATGAGGCGTGGCTTTATTGGAGTAGGTGTGGCCTTGTTGGAGGAAGTATGTCACTGGGGAGGCAGGCTTTGAGATCTCCTATATGCTCAAGCCATGCCCAGTGTCTCAGACCACTTCCTGTTGCCTCTGAGTCAAGATGCTCCTTCTCTAGCACCATGTCTGCCTGTGTGCTGCCTTGCTTCCCATCTTGACAATAATGGATTAAATCTCTGGACTAAACTGTAAGCAGCCACCAAAATGAAATGGTTTCCTTTATAAGAAGTACCATGGTCATAGTGTCTCTTCACAGCCCTAACTATGACTGTAGGTCTCATGTTCTGCTTATAATCTCCAAGTCCAGTTGCCTCTTCAGTCAGGACCCTGAGCCCCACTCACTCTTCCATCACCTTCCCTGCTTTGACCCCCCCCCATCCCTCACCCTCACCCGTTATCCCTCGCCCCTCATCCTCACTCCTCACCCTCGCCCCTCACCCCTCACCAATGGCCTGGCTCCTCATTGCACCGAGAACACTGAAGCCATCGGGAGAGAAGTTTCACCCCCAGCACACCTCTGCTCCTGTGTGCTGTCCATGCCCTCAAAACCCTGCAGCGGTCTCTGCTCACTCAGAAACCTCAGGTCTTTTATGGCCTGTATGGCTGTGTGGTGCATCACCTTGTTTCCGCTGAGCTTTCTCCGCTGACCTCCCTGCTGTCCTGGACATTGGGAATAGCTGTGCCTCGGGGATGCTGTAGATCCTCGTCTTAGCCTGTCACGCTCCTCCATTCTCTCTTGGATCATCTTCCTCACCCCGTCAGATCTGTATTCGAAGGCTGCCTTCGTAGTGAAATTATTTCAGACTGAATTAACGTTTCATGTCTTTCCCACTTATTATTTCCCACTTCCTGTTTAACCTTTCCACCTCCCCTCGTGTTTATCTAGAGCAGTGGCTCTCAACCTTCCTGTCGCCACGATCCTTTAACACAGCTCCCCATGCTGTGCTGACCCCCAACCCTAAGATTATTTTTGTTGCTACTCTTTAACTGTAATTTTGCTACTGTTATAAGTCATAATGTAAATATTTGATATTTCCAATGGTCTTAGGTGACCCCTGTGAAACAGTCAGTCAACCCCCGAAGGGGTCGCTACCCACAGGTTGGGAACCGCTGATCTACCCTGTGCTTAGTCAGCTGTCTGTCCATGTTGGCACTGGGTAGTCTCCGCCCCTTCTGCTGTGCCCATGCAATGCCACAGCCCCCGGGCTTTTATCCGTAACAAGTCCACCCTCATCATCCATCTCTCAGGTTCCTTCTTGGCTACCGACACATGCATGGCTTAGGCTCACTCTGGGGCAGGTAATCTTTGTCTGGTTCACTGTCCCTCTGCCTAGAACCGACTGGATACAGTCATTTGGCTCTCCAGCATGGGCTCATTGAGTATTAGCATGCCTGAGAGAGCAGAGGTTACCCTCAGCAGATGTCGGGGAAGCAAAGTGTTACCACGTGGGAAAATCTATAGGGAAATTGACAGAAGACATGGAAAACTGAGCATTCCATCTGTTCTTGAGACATTCGGTAAGGAAAGGCGGACGTTGTGGATGGGCAGCCTGCAGGTGTGTGTACTTAACCACTGCCGCTTAACATAAATGGGGGTTGGTCGCCAACACCGACCACTCAGGAATGCCCTGTTTCTCTGGAAAATTCTCATCTTTGCAGACTGACTCCGGCTGGCATACCCAGCTGTTGGTCACTGGCTGCAGTTGTCAATCTGTCCCTACCAAGGGGAGACTTGGTCTCTGCCACATACAGCCCCACTCAGTAGCTCTGTTCATTCATTACCTATCTGGTATTTGTAGACACTTGGAACGTCTGTATGTTCTAGAGAAAAAGCTGTGTTTTCCATCAGCTCTCTTAGGAGTTGCTTGGCGACAAGACGGATATGTAATGAATTGTGGACAAGGTGCTGAGAGATCCGGCTTCTGCGTCCACGCATTGGGTAGCTGGGGTAGCGACGCTGCTGCACTCTGGAGGTGGGATACTTGGAGGCAGTGTGGAGACATTGAGGAAAGACTTCATGGAGAGCCGATCTGGGGGGAGGGGATCTAAGCTTTAAAGGAATGGCTCCCCAAGGGTGAAGGTTACCAAGTATAGGGACTGAGTAGTGGCTCCTAAAAGATACATTGGAGTCCTAGGCTCCAGTACTTCCCAAAGGGACCTGTGTTAGTCATCTTTGTGCACTGTGACAAAGTACCCAAAAGAGTCAGCGTGAGAGGGGATGATTTGTTCTGGGCATGTACCTTTAGGGATTTCAGCCCATCTGCCTTGATTCCATTGCCCTCAGGCAGAACATCGTGGATGGAGCGTGTGGTGGAAGCCAGCTGCTTAGCTCATAGTCTAACTGGCCTGGCAGAAATGAAGGTATTCTAGAGACACTTATGCCTCTCAGTCTGATCATCCAGTTATTGAAACAGTGGACTCCAAAGGATGGGAATCTCACACTGAGAGAAGAAAAGAGTGTATGTGGAGAGTGGGGTGTGGAGGGGCTTGCCTCCCTGAAAGATATTTCACAGGTGTAACAACTCATCAGAGCGCTCTTCAGGAGGAGACTGAAGCCTGACAATGATGCGTGGGTGCTGGGCAGGACCACACCTTGACCAGATGTGCATATCCTCAGTCCCTTATCCAAACTTTACACCCACTTCAGGACCCCCAAAATGAGATTCAGATGGGATTTGGGGGGGGGATAACTAGATCTTTTTGTCCCTCTCCCCAAGATAGTTTTTAAATAAACCTGCTTTCTACTTTCCACTTTTAAATTTACTCTTTTGATTAGTTTATTGATGATGGGTAGCCAAACCTGATTCGAAGCCCAGGCCACAATCTCCAAGTGTGATAACAATGAGCCTCCTCCTTCTCAGGGTCCCACTTAGCCCCTCCTGAAAGCACCAACAGCCTGGAGACTAAAACACCAACACAGACCACGGCAGCACTCCACAGACACAGGGTACACGAAGTCATGTTGGAAAGGGTTGAGCCCGTGGTCCAGTGTAACTGCTGCCGCCATGTGACATAGTAGGACAGGGGCATGTAGGTAGAAGACAGTAGGCGAGGCAGAGAGTAGCTGAAGCTACACGCCCAGAGACGTCCAAGGCGGTTGGCAGCAGCCAGCAGGAGCTGGAAGAAGCAGGATGCTCCCCCAGAAGACCCTGGACTCACCTTGGCTTAATTAACTTTCATCCCCTCACCTGTGAGCGAGAGGGGACATGTTTGCCATTCCAGGCCTCCTAATTTGTTTCTGGCTAGTCAGTTTGATGGGAAAGTTGGGGGTTCACATACAATGGTCATACCCACAGAGGGCAGACCTGTAGTGATAAAGCTATTTTGATTGGAGAGTCAATAATTTACAGGAATTGCATGGGACAAGGCAGCCCTGTTGAGTTTTGTTTGTTAGGTTAAAAACTATTAGCAGAAGGCTGTGTCAAGGCATGTCTGTTGGGCTCACCTTCCCAGCCCGGGTCTGGTGCTGAGTCCACAGGGCCACAGGTCTCCTGGAGTCACCGTCCCACCCGCTGAAGTATAGATCGGACCCTATGACTTTGTTTCGCAGTTTCCTGCCCTTTGTTCAATCTGCTTGGGTTTATTTATGGAGCTGAATGAATGCACAAAGGCTTCTTTGTTTTATGGTGAGCAAAGTGAGAGCCAGATGACACCCGGGGTCCGTGTCGAAGGCTGTAAAGCCGCCGGAGTTGAAATCCTTGTTGGTGGTGGCAGGATTATTTCATTGCTCTTCTCAAAGGAGAGCTGTTCCTTTCTACTCCTTGTCCCGGCCCTGGCTACGGCTAGAACCCGGGAGGACAGTGGATGTAGCCAGGGCTACGCACTGCAGCTCAGGTCCCCACTTTTCCTGATGAGGCTGTGTTCCACAACTCCAGAGCAGGGGCCGGGCCTTTCCTAGAGACCCCTAGACTCATGACAATAGCCACTCTTTACCAGGGACCATTCTGGATGAAGGGATGTGCCCCCACCACCACACCCCTTTCCTGAATGTGCAGCAGAAGCAGGAAGAAGATTCTGGAACACACAGTTTGTGTCCCTGTGTGGGCCCTGAAGGAGTGTGACTGTTGCTGACTGAAATGAGGGTGTTCTAAAGAGAGGAGACCTGTGCCTCCCTTTAACCAGCAGACTGTTGAAACAATAGACTCAGAAAATGGGATTTCCCCAGGATTTTCATGCTGGAACAAGGAAAAGTTGGAACCTGGTGCCAGTCAGAGGAAGGTGTCTCTCGGAGATTTCACACAGTTCTGGCAAATGTCAGACCCTTGGCAGCAGGCAGTGACAGGTCACTGAAGCGTGGGACCAGACTTTGATCAGAACTAGTGAGTCATACGTACCTTGTGGCTCTCTATTTACCCTTAAACCTCATGCTGGATCCATAACATGAATCTGAGGGGTCCCTATACCTCTTTGCTTTTCTTTCCAGTGTAACCACATTGAATAGTTTTTACTATTACTTATTTCTTGAATTGGCCATTTGAGGACAGGTCGTTAGGGCTGCCAGGGCCCAGACTCTGACCCTAACCAGGGTGGCAGAAGTCCTCATGCTAACCCCGAGTCTGTACGAGTGAGATATCTTATGCCTTATTGGTGGTGGTTGTAGGCCAATGACTCTGTAGTGCTGTTCAGATCAGATTGGGGACCCTGTGGATGTGTGCAGCCATCTGGGTAGCTCTTAAAACCTGGAAGAAGGGGCTGGAGAGATGGCTCAGTGGTTAAGACCATTGCCTGCTCTTCCGGAGGATCCAAGTTCAATTCCTGGCACCCATATGGAAACTCACAACTGACTATAATTGGAGTTCCAGGGGGATCTGTCACCCCTGACAAAACACCAGTGAACATAAAATAAAAATAAATCAAAAAAAAAGCAGCCCAGAAGAGGAGGAGACAGAATGAGCTAGGAAGATGAAAATGGAAGTTGGTGCCTCTGTTGTGCTGGATTGAAAGAGAGACAAAGAAGCTGAGAGCCCAGGAAAACCCTAGGACTGGCTCCAAAAGCTTTACGAAAGAGAAGTCCTGCAGATCCCTCTATTCAAGTAGCGAGTCCCACTGCTGGGTGCTGGTCTTCAGCTTTGCAAGACCGTGTGTTTGTGTCATTTTAAACCGCTGTCATGATCACTTGGTATAGCTGCAATGGAGGCCATCAAGGACAGATGGGATTAAATAAAGCCAAGCCTGGGTTCAGGTAGCCCTGACAAACGGGGCCACCTCTCCTCAATTACAGCAATCGCAGAGACAAGCCATAGGGAAAACCGGATGAAGGAGATGCACGTGAGGGTGGGGAGAGGGGTATCCAGAAGGCTTAACGTCTGTGATTAGACTTGGTGTTTTTAGAGACAGTAAACAAAACCTAGAAGGGAACAGTGAGAATAGCCCAGTAATCCCTATTGGGAACAGTTTACTTTTTTAATAGGTTTGCTATTAGTTTTTTTAAAAAATAGGTTTGCTGTTAGTTTTTAATAGTTTTGCTGTTTGAAGCAGCCTTTTCTGGGCTGATTCCCTTTTTCTTTCTCCCACCTGACCCAGGACAGAGACTTTGGAGGAAATCTTTTAAACAAGCGTGCTTGGGTCTGGAGAGAGCAGGCTGAGACCCAACACCAGAGCCATCTTCTGTACAGAAGTGCATATAACGTTTTTAAAATAGTATCCGTACCCAGATGTACACAAGGGCTGGGGCAGGGAAGAGGCTGCTAACATGACGGCTCCATTGTTAGCGGGAAGGTTCCCATCGTGAATAAGAGATAGAACATACTCTAGTGGCTTCTGGAAGAGTCTAGAGCAGAGAGAAAGAGGTGGGCTGGGTATGGCCAGGTCCAGGGAAGCTGGAGAGTGGGAGAGAATAGTGGGCATAGTGAGAGCAAGAGGATAGTGATGGATCATAGGTAGGCAGGTAGGCAGGTAGATGGTGTGGTGGCATGAAGGAAAATGACCCTCCAAGGGGAGTGACACTATTAGGAGGTGTGGCCTTGTTGGAGGAAGTGTGTCACTCTGGGGGCGGATTTTGAGGTCTTTTACTCAAGCTTCCCTCAGTGTGACTTCCAGTTGATTTCCTTGTCGCCTTCAAGATGTAGACCTCTCAGCTCTAACACCATATCTGTCAGCATGCTGCCCTGCTCCCCATCGTGATGATCAGGGGCTGAACCTCTGAAACTGTAAGCGAGCCACCCCAATTAAGTGTTTTCTTTATAAGAGTTGCTGTGGCCATGGTGTCTCTTCACAGCCAATGCATACCCTAACTAAAGCAGAGAGAAGACTGAATGAATGGGGTGGACAAATTGTGTGGCTTATAAGGAGGGATAGATGGAGGAAGGGAAGGGCCCGGGTGCTAGCATAAACTTCGAAATGTATAGCACGGGCTTGTGATGCTGAGGGTCCCGAACTCCAGCATGCACTTCAGCATGCAGATAGGCACCACAGGTAAGTTGAATGTCTCTTCTGCCAGAGGCAGGGGAAACGACTCCTTTTGGGGTATATAAAATCCATTTCACAAGTTCCTGAGGAGTTGTTAACTTTTAATTGACTTCCAGAAATCCCTTTATAGTCCAGCTTGAGTTTGTTTCTGGATATATAGCTGTGAGACCTAACAGGAGATATGTTCGATGAAGCTGGGTTGGGAAGAAGACAAAGAGACCCAGTGGCCCCCAAGTCCATGAGCCTCAGATTTAAACAGAGAGCAAGAGATATGAGTAACTATGCAATCCTGGTCAAGTTGTGGTCATACATGGTCTCCTGGCCTGGCCTACAGTTGTCAGAACTGTGACATTCCTTCCTGAGAGGTAATTCTTCCTCTGGTTGGCCCCAGGCTCTATCCTTCCCCTCCTCCCACTGCTTGAGATTTCTGAGGACATTCTGTTTCCTTGGGGACCTTTGTTGCAATAGTCTGACAGCCAAAGAGAAGAGCATGTTTCTCTCTAGGATACCGTCACTTGCTAAGTATGATGCCCCTTTCCTGTCTGCCAGGGTTGATTGGGTCAGGTTGTATAAAGGGTATGTCTGTGGTTCCCAGTCCTCTTCTAAGCGACTGAGACCCTCATTTTACAAATGCCTTCCTTGTTGCAAGCAGCCCCTCAAATGCCAGCAGAGTCTACTTAGTGTAGGATCCTGCACCAGCTAGTCTCGGAGAGGCCAATGATTTTATTAGTCACAATTTAGGTCACTTTGCACACTCCCTAAAAACGAGGCCCTGTCAAGTTTGGGGGAATTTAACTCATTGAGCTGATTCTTAATCTTTGTGATGTCCGCAATCTCCTTGAGAGTCTGTGGCTCCTAGCCATAAAAAATCGACGTACAGTTTCAGTGGTTGCATAGCTCCCCACAGCTATCCCTCGAGGTCTCTGTGGCTGCCAGGGACATCTTCTGCCATCCCAGGCTGGGAGGTCTGGCGGTAATAAATTCACACTGAGGGCGGATGGCTGCTTTCCTGCCAGGCTTCCCCAGGGCTTTGCCAAGCTCTGGAACCAGGTTCAATGGCTCCTCATTGTTTGTACATTTTACACCCAGATACACCCAGCTGTCTAAGTTGTGTTGTAACTCAGAGATTGATACGGCATCTTTGAGGTCATTTGTGCCTGGGGCAGACGGAGCGGCAACGGTTTAATTACCTATTTATTGCACATGCTCCAGCTAATGTTGAAGGGTGAACCGCTGGCTTCTTGTCTGATTTTGAGAGCGAGTGCCCCTTTGAAGACTTGTTTGATGCCAATGTTTATACATTTTGTTAGTAATTTCACAGTTTTGTTTTGACACTTGTTTTTAAATTTTTTTTTTTTTCGAGACAGGGTTTCTCTGTGGCTTTGGAGCCTGTCCTGGAACTAGCTCTTGTAGACCAGGCTGGTCTCGAACTCACAAAAATCCGCCTGCCTCTGCCTCCCGAGTGCTGGGATTAAAGGTGTGCGCCACCACCGCCCGGCTTGTTTTTAAATTTTTGTTTATTATCTTTATGGGTATGGCGGTTTTGCCTGTGCGTATGTTGTGTGCCACGTGCATGCAGTAGCCGTGGAGGTCAGACGAGACATTGGTCCTCTAGAACTAGAGTTATGGGCAGTTGTGAGCTGCCATGTGGGTGCCATGTGGAATAGAACCTGTGTCCACTGGAAGAGCAACCCATGTTCTTAACCTCTGGGCCATCTCTCCAGCTTATTTATTCATTCATTTATTTCGTATGTTTGTGTGTGGGTGCTCACACGAAAGTCAAAGGTCAACTTGTAGGTCCTCTCCTACCATGTGGCTTCCTGGGATTGAACTCAGGTTGTCAGGTTTGGTGGCAGCTGCCTTTACCCACTGAGTATCTTGCTGACCCCTTAGTATATATTTTCAAATGGCCCTCAGGGGACTGGAGAAATGGTTCAGCACTTAAGATACCCTGGGTTTGATTTCCAGCATCCCCATGGCATCTTACAACTGTCTGTAACTGTAGTTTCAGGGGACCCGGTGTCACCTTCCGGCCTCTGCAGTCACCAGACATACAAGTGGTGCATAGACACACATTCAGGAAAAATTTCTGTACATATAAAATAAAAAAAAATAGATTTTAAATGGCTCTCAGTCCAGTACGGTAGCACCACCTTGCTTTTCTATGTGCAAAGAGGCAGTGATATCCCTTGGAGAAAATCATTTGTATATAATAAGCTTTATTCTGATTGGTACTCTTGTGCCGGCAGCTGTGTGTGCATTCAATGTGACTTGATCAATAATGTATATTCAATAAGGTGTCTTTAAACAGAAACATGGACAGCAAAGTTATGGAGTGGTGACAAGCCTTGACTTGGGGGTGGTCCTAGGACCCTGACCTCGACTTCCTAAGGAACGCAGCCACAGCGGTTGACTATAGCCATCCTGACGTCTTAAAGGGAAAACCCACAAAGGATATAGAAAAGCAGTCCTGACTCAGTAACTCAATTATTGTGATAAGATCTAAGCTGTCCGAAGACAGAGTGTTTATTTTTCTGCACCTCTAACAAGGATGTTAAAGCAACAGACTGCATTTACCGGGGCCAGAATATTTGTAGCCTTGAGTTTTGTTATGGGGTACCTGCAGAGAAACACCGAGAGCGCTGAATAAGTCAGAGTGGATGAGGCTTTATTCACAGCCAGCGAGCCTGTCCCAGGCGAGGAGTGGGAAGCAACCGCCACCTCCAGTTGGTTTGTTTTCAAATGCAAGACCCTCAGCTGTGACATACACAGAAAGGCAGCTGTGGACATCTGCAGCAGGCGAGGGTTTATAGTGGTCAGGGACACCTTGGATAGGAATTTATGGCTGGTTCACAGGGCCAGTTTGCTTGAGGAATTTATGGCTACGTGACCAGAGACCTGTTTACTTAGAATTCTCGTACTTAGAGTATTGTTAGGAATACTTTCACGAGATGGCGTAGCTCAGCATCCCTCTACAGTTTTACCCTCCTCTCATCTCTAAATCCAAGTAACACCTTACAAATCCACGCTACAATTAAATTTGCAAAAGGTCATTCCTTTTATAGAAACGTTTTGGGCATGTGTATACATACATGTTTGTGTGCGTACATGTGTGTATGTATATATGTGAGTGAGTGTCCCATATGCCATGACACATGTGGGAGTCTGAGAACAACTTCCTGGGATTGTTTTCTCCTTCTACCGTGTGGGTCCCAGAGATCACACTCGGGTCATTGGGCTTGGTGGCAAGGGTCTGTGTCTGCTGAGCCGTCTACAAAAGGTAACTCTTGGGCTGGAGAGATGGCTCAGTGGTTAAGAGCATTGCCTGCTCTTCCAAAGGTCCTGAGTTCAATTCCCAGCAACCACATGGTGGCTCACAACCATCTGTAATGAGATCTGGTGCCCTCTTCTGGCCTGCAGACATACACACAGACAGAATATTGTATACATAATAAATACGGACATACAGACAGAATATTGTATACATAATAAATAAATATTTAAAGAAAAGGTAACTCTTTAAGATGAGGGATGAGTATCAAACCTGACTTAATCTCCAAACCGTGTAAATTACAGTCTGAGTCATATGACTTACAAGCTACAAAATCATTTATCTAGCCTTCATGAGGATAACATCTAAGTGCAGTTCTCCCCACTGAGCAGCCCCGGCCTGGGTTTTGGTTGAGCATCTTCTGTTCTTTCCTAAGAAGTTCTCTCTCTAAATGCTGATGTTTATGAAAGCATCCCCTTGCCCTGTCTTCACCTAATGAATTCTCTAACTCTGCTTCACTCTGAATGTCTCTTCTTCAGGCACAGTCAAGGCCCTGGCTTTACCTGAGTGGCTGTCCCTAAGGGGAGAACTCAAGCTATTGGCCGTTCTGGACTGAGTCTCCCTGCGGCCTGCCGCAACAAAGTACAATAGGCTATTATTACAGCATCTCAGTCATGATGACAGTCAGCCTTCGTTTTCTTTTCTGTTTTGGTTTTTCGAGACAGGGTTTCTCTGTAGCTATAGAGCCTGTTCTGGAACTCTGCAGACCAGGCTGGCCTCGAACTCACAGAGATCCACCTGTCTCTGCCTCCCGAGTGCTGGGATTAAAGTCAGCACCACCACTGCTCTGGTCAGCGTTTGTTTTCAGATGGCTTCCTAGCTCCATGTTGTCTACAGAGATTGAGGGTCTGCCTTTGACCTGACTGACTGTTCCAGGTGTACATCCCACCAGCCACCAGTCCTGAAATCCTTGTGTCCTATTTAGTGGGGATCGCAGGTTCTGCCAAGGGGAACCTGGTGGCCTCCCACTGTGTCTTAGTGTTTCTGTTACTGTAAAGAGACACCATGACCATGGATATTCTTATAAAGGAGAACATTTAATTGGGGTGGCTTACATTTTCAGAGGTTTAGTCCATTATCATCATGGTGCGACACGGTGGC
Source organism: Dicrostonyx torquatus (assembly GCA_028555095.1). Lineage (NCBI taxonomy): Eukaryota > Metazoa > Chordata > Mammalia > Rodentia > Cricetidae > Dicrostonyx > Dicrostonyx torquatus. The sequence goes on from JAQHUG010000026.1 coordinate 6,943,712, forward strand.
ATGCAGGCAGACATGGTGCTGGATAAGTAGCCAAGTGTCCTACATCTTTGCAGGCAACAGGAAGTAGTCTGAGACACTGGGTGTGACTTGAGCATATATGAGACCTCAAAGCCCGCCCCCACAGTGACATACTTCCTTCAACAAAGCCACACCTTCTAATAGTGCCATTCCTTTTGGGGGCCATTTCCTTTTAAACCACCACGTACTGCTTCCAGGACCAGCTTGAGAAAAGGGGGGCAGGAAGCATAGTGAGCAGGTGATGCTGGGACTGGATCTGGTTCTGTGTTTCTAACTTGTAAGGACATGTGGTCTCATGGATGCGTATGTTCTTTGGAGGACCAGCTGAGAGGGATAGGAAGTCCAATCTGCTCTGGAGAATATGACTGGTGGATACTTTGACCTAGGGTGTCAGGACAAATGTCAGCTAAAGCTAGGTTCAGTGTTTACGGTGTTTGTCAGTGTTCTGCGCACTCCCTTGTTTTCTGTGGACATCTTCAGAGGAGAGAAAGCCATGATGGTCAAACTGTTCCCAGCTTGTCTGTACCCAGGGCTGGTGTGAGAGTGTATCATTTGCTGTCCCCTCTCTCTCTCTCTCTCTCTCTCTCTCTCTCTCTCTCACTTCATTCCAGGATCTCAGTTCTTTCTGGAGATTGGTGAACCCTGGGAACCCTTCCTGGTGCTTGGGAGGACAAACCCATAGTTTCTTTCCCCACCTTGGTGATGATGCAGTGATATAGAGACAGATCCAGCCAGTTTCCACCCTCAGCCTCTCAGGGGAGGCCTGGAGCTCCTGAAAAAGAAAAATCCACTTTTACGGTGGCCTGGTACCTGAAAACCAGGGTCTCACTCTACAGCCTGGCTGACTTCTGCGAGTCCTCTTGCCTCAACTCCTGAGTGCTAGGGTTACAGGCATGAGCATCCACTCCCAGTTTATATTTTGTTATTTAAGAGGATACTAATAGGGCCAATGAGATGGCTCAGCAGGTAAAGGCACCTGCCACTAACCCTGACTGCCTGGGTTCAATCCCCATCCAACGTTGGAAGGGGAGAACCACTCCTGCAGATTATCCTATGATTTCCACATATGTCCTGTGGCGTGTGCCGCCCCCCACAAAATAAATATAAGTATTTTTAATACTGTCCATAAGGAATATATATTGCTACATTATAGCAATTTTTATGTGTGTTGCTAGGGCTCAAACCCAGGGCCTTGTACACGCTAGGCAAGGACTTCAGACTGTAAAATATTTCGCTAACTATGGACTGGAGAGACGGCTCAGCAGTTGAGAGCACCTGTTGCTTTTGCAGAAGACCGGGGTTTGTTTTCCATCACTCACATAGTGGCTCACAGTCACCTGTATCCTCAACTCCAGGGAATCCAATGCTCTCTTTTAACCTCCGCTGGTGCCAGACATGCATGTGATGCAAATACATATACATTCATGCATACAATGCACACACACAATAAAAAATAAATCTATTTTTTTCAATATTTATAGTAACTAGATTCCAGTAAAATGAGTGCCCTCTGCCAACTTCCTTTGTTGTTGATTTTGTTGTTGTTGTTTTGTTTTGTTTTTTCGAGACAGGGTTTTTCTGTGGCTTTGGAGCCTGTGCTGGAACTAGCTCTTGTAGACCAGGCTGGTCTCGAACTCACAAAGATCCGCCTGCCTCTGCCTCCCGAGTGCTGGGATTAAAGGCGTGCGCCACCACCACCCGGCTTGTTGTTGATTTTATACCAGCTTTATTGAAATGTAATTCATATACCACACAACCGATTTCAGAAAGTATATAGTTCCGTGGTTTTTAAAAGTATCTTAGTATTTATAAGGTTATCTTACCATCCCTACAATCTAATTTTAGAGTATTTTCGTCCCCCTTTAAAAGAGACGCCATTAACAAACCCCCATGCTCCTTTGTCCACACTCAGCCCCTGCCACCCCTGAGTCTGCTCTCTGCCCCTCTAAATTCACCTGCTCTGGATATTTTATGCTCACGGGTTATTTGTGAGGTCTTTAGTGACCACGTCTCTCACAGAGTGTAGTGATGTCACAGTGATTCTGGTCTGTGTTCTCAATGCAGGTGAAGCATCGTTACGAGAAAAGGTCCATAGACCTGCTCCCCCTCCTGGAATCCCCGAGATGCATGTCTATGGCATCCCAATGGGTGTCCCTGTGCACTTTCCTTCTTGCTCCTAAACCAGGCTGGGACTTTGTTTGGGTACTGACATCATTGCTAGTCACCCAGCAGGTGACTAGCACACTGCAGCTTGCCTTGGGGCTCACTTGCCCCAGCCCTGAGTCACCCTGACCCCTGTGTTCTTATGATGCCTAGTTAGAAGCATCCTAACCCTAGTTAGGGTTTCCCAGATAAAGTTCTTGTGGCTGGCGCGCGCACCCGCGCGTACACACACACACACACACACACACACACACACACACACACGCCTTGCACATGGATTATGACACCTCACCCTGTTCTGAGTGTCTGCAGTGCAATGAAGAATAAGGTAGCAGCCAGACCCAAGGTGCCCTGGCACCACCATCCACCCTAGGGCTCCCTGCACCTTCTTCAACCCCCTATCCCAACACACACACACACACACAGGAAACTGCCAGTATTTCCAAAGAACAAGCCTTCCGTGGGAAGGTCTAAATCCTTGCATTTCTGATTCTCGGATCCTAAAACCTGTACACATGGTGTCTGTGGGCCGTGCTATTGTCTGCGTTTCCTTTTTTGCGTGGGTGAGCGCCAGATTGGCAAGCGCAGTGTGAATGAACGAGCGTGAACAGAGCCACTTGCTTGCTGATGTCTCTCTGATCTGTTTCTCTCCCCCCCACCCCCCACCCCCAGCTCCAGAAGAGAAGGAAGTCATTAAGGGACAGTATGGCAAGCTGACGGATGCCTATGGCTGCCTCGGGGAGCTGAGGTTAAAATCCGGTGAGTATCCATGGCTCAGCAGTCCGGCCTCCAAGCTTTGGGCAGCGCCTGGTGTTAGCCGGGGAGGCCGTCCAGTTAGATATTCTGAGTTAACCACTTTCGTTTCTGAAGATATTGCTTTAGGTTTCTCAGCCTGCTCCTCTTGGGGCGGGGAGTCAGGGGAAGAGGGGTGGCAGAGGGCTGATAGTCGCCTGTCTGGAGTGGAGGAGGGCACGGTTTCCAGCCCTGGGAAGTTTACCTGCCTTGTTTTCCGGTTCTAAGTTTTCACAAGGTGGTCCGGCTTCTGCTCTGGCGCTGTACATCCTTTCTCATCCGTGCTTTGCATCTGGCTTCTTAGGCGTGTCTGGTAGGTAGGCTTGGAGCACGGCTCAAAGCATCGCCTGAAGCAGCATCACTGGACATCCTGGGTGTATCCGGAGAGAGAGAAAGGGCTGGCCGGGTGGGGCGGGGGCAGGAGAGAAAAACTGTGATGCTCTATGTGGGAGTGAGAGAGAAAGGAAACTGCATCCAAACGGGTCTGACGAAAGAGAGAGAACCCACAGGAAGAAGTGGGTAGCCCTGCTTGCCCCGAGCCAGTGGCAGCCACCTCTGCAGCCCTGTTTTCCCCCTCCCAGTGAGGAGAACCTGATCTAGGTCCGTCCCACCTATCATCAAAGACTAGGCTGTGGAGTCCAGTGGCCTTTCTAGCGAAGGCCAGGGCACAGGTCACATTCCTAATGAGATCTGCTGGGAGGCTTCCAAATTCAGGCTTTGCGGGGTTTTCCTGAGCCAAGCATGAGAAGAAGGTTCTTGGCAGCTCACAGCCTCTGTTCGCACAGACAGGGGTTTAGGGCTAGCCAAACAGCGTTGATGTCCTTGCTGCTACTTTCTGGGCTGTTCCTGTGGTGGGGTGTTCCCCACCACCACCGCCAGATATGATGATTACACTCCTCACTTCCAAATCGGAAATGTTTAGGAAAAACATGCGGCACTCATGCGACGGATGCTTGTGTCGTGCCAAAGATTAGACCTAGTTAGCATGTTCAGTCTTCAGCATCAGCTGATGCGATAACCATCATCTCCCCTGTTTACAGAAAAGGAGAAAGGAATCAGGTCCAGAGATTTTTTTCCCGACTCACCTTGGGGTGAAGAGTTCAGCTGGGATTTACAACAAACCCAGCTGCCTCCAAACGCTGACTTTTTCATGAGAATGGGAGCAGCCGAGGTTTGGGCTGGGCTTTGCCTCTGGAATCTGTCTGAGGTTATAGACTCCTGGAGTCCTGATCTTGCCCTGCGAGGACCGAGGACCGCAAGGGTGGTGCTTCCTCCTGCTGTTAGCCTTAGCCCTGTGCCAGGGAGGTAGGCTTGATTGGCATCCTGTTCACATGCAGAAGGGAAGGGCCTGGAAGCTGCCCTCTCGCACCTTTCTGCAATCACCTTTCCCCTGTTTGTCATCTCTGGTGTAACGCCCTGGCACTTGGCAGGGTTCACAGTCCAGTCTTAAAGGTATAGCTGGCAATTTTTTGAAGCACAAATGGATGATACATTTATCCCTGGCAGGGGCTCGTACTCAGGGAAGCAGGGTAACGGGCACCAACTCGAGTTGTTTTCAAGTAGTACCTAGACTTTACACATGTGCCCTGTGGCATCTCAACCAACCTTGTGTATCTTTCCATTAGGGGGCTGGTGTCCAGCGACAGGAAGGAGTGACACATGATGGCCTTCACTTTCTCATAGGACAGGGGTTTTTCTGAGCTGTGAGCTGAGGTCAGATACTGGGTGTTGGTTCTGAGTAGGATGGGGAACAAGCCGTAAGGAATCCTTGTCTGAGCAAGCCAGCGTGTCTGTGGGGTCGCTGCAGGGAATGGATTGGCTAAGTGCCCTGCCCTCCAAACTGGCCAGGTGTGTGCATCCTCTTTCCTCAGCTAGTACCCCCACTACCCCTCTAGGGAGTGAGTGGATACAGCCTCCAGTTGGGCCAGGTCAGAGCAGCCAGCCAAGCAGGGTGCCTGATCAGTGGGAGGCTTGGGTACAGTGAAGACACCAGCATGGTTTCTGATGTCCTCCCAGGTCTTAAAACTGCCTTTAAGAGTCCCTTCCAGAGGTGGCAGCAAGTCTGTCTGGACCTGGTGAGGAAGTGTGTCTGGTCTCTTGTCAGCACCTTCTGGAAAGTGTGTTGGTGAATCTGAAAGATGGGAGGATTGGACATTAAAACCAAGTCTTGCCAACCGCCCCGCTTTGGTATGTTCAGAAAGCACTGGCTTGAACCCAGCGTTACTTACCCCTGTGTCTCCTTGACCTGGGCTGGTTTCCTCTGTGCTTCTCATCCTTGGGTGTTTGGGGCATTGGAGGATGGTGCACTGTGGGGTGTGGCTTCTGATGGTTTCCTCCTGGGTTTTCAATTCAGACACAGTTAAAGTTCAGTCCTTTGAAAGAAACAGGCATTTGTGTTAGAAACTGAGAAAACCCATCCCGAGCTCCCGCCGGCGGGAAGGGCTAAGAGCGGCCATGATTAGCGGTGAGCTGGCTTATACACCATACAAAGCACAGAAAGGGCATACAGCAGGGAGAAGAATCCACCCCCACGGTCCCAGGGGTTCAGTTCTCCCTTGACCTGGACTCTCAAGACCTCCCTGTTCCCTAGCTGCAGAGATGATTCAAACCCCAGTCTGTAATGGGTTATGTCTCCTGGATCTCTGCAGTGCACGGCCTGGGAACCAGCACACGATAACCCTACAAGTTTTCCACCAAATTCTCCTGGATCCCCACTCCATCTTCACAACTGACTTCCCGTGCTCAGTTGCTTTCTCTAGGACTGTTCATCTGTACAAACAGAAACCGACTCCTCTCTTTCCCACAAAGCCAATACTTAATTTTTGCATTGTTTGTACTTATTTATGTATTTTTATTTGTTTGTTTATTGTGTGCATGTGTGGTCATTTGCATGCATGGCCTTTGTGTTAAGGTCAAAGGTCAACATGCAGGAAATTGGTTCTCTCCTGTTGTGCAGGAATATTTTGTGTGTGTGTGTGTGTGTGTGTGCTTGTGCGGCCATGTGTTTGTGCATGCATGGCATTCCTGTTTCGGTCAAAGGACACCATGCAGAAGTTGATTCTCTCCTTCTATCCTGCAGTGACCTGAGCTAAGATCATGTGCTGGTTGGTTTTTATCAACTTGACACAATGTGGATATATCTGGAAAGAGGAAATTTCAATTAAGGAATTGTCTCCAAAAGATTGGCCTTTGGGAATGTCCTTGGGGCATTTTCTTGATTGCTGATTGATGTAAGAGGGTCCAGTCCACTGTGGGCAGTGCCGTCCTTGAGCAGGTGGCCCTGGACGGGAAGAGAAAAGTAGCCGAACAGACCAGAGGAAGCAAGGCAGCATGCAGCACTCCTCCGCACTCCTCCATGGCCTGCGCATCAGCTCCCGTCTCCAGCTCTAGGCTCCCTTCAGTGACGAAACGCAAAGTGCTAAGTGAAATCAGCCCATTTCCAGGTTGATTTGGGCCATGGCATTTAACACGGCTACAAGACTCAGACTAGAACAGGTCACCAGGCATGGGGGCAAGAACTTTACTAAATGAACCATCTTGCCACCCCTCCCACACAGTTGGCAGCTTTAAAAAAAAGCATGTGTACACACACACACATATGCATGCCGTGACATAAGTGTGGGGCTCAGAAACAACATGCAGAAACTGGTGCTCTCCTTCCGGCTTGTGAACCCCGGGAACTGAACTGAGGTCGCCAGACTTGGCAGCAAGTGCCTTTACCACTGAGCCAACTCACCAACCCCCATAGAACTTTTAAGTTCTTTATGAGGGGCTGAACATGACAGCCTTGAAATGTATGGGTGCTCCTCAAGGTCTAAGGAGGCTGGTCATGTGATAGGATATGACATGGGGACAGTGGCCATCCTGAGACCGAAGGGAGAGAACCTGTGTGTGTGTGTGTGTGTGTGTGTGTGTGTGTGTGTGTGTGTGTGTGTGTGTGTATGTCCCGTGCTACATCCTAAGAAGTTCTGCAATGTGAAAGAGGCTCGGAGGAGACCACGGTGAGGCTGGTGGCTTCGGTGGCTGTTTCCTTGAATAGTCAGGGTACAGACTCACAGGGGTTGGTTCAGAAGGGGATTTCTCTGGAGAGATGTCTGAGTCACTAACCTTTGGAGACTAAGGGCGTTCCATGTCCTGTAGTAAGTCTTGAAATGGACTGGCCATTGTCAGTCTTTGAATAATTTATTTTAATACTTATACCCAGGAGTGTGTTGGCAAATGCTTGGCCTCCAGCTATGGGAGTGGGGACTCTGATATATATAGAGTCTGCCGATTTCTTTGGTGTAAATATGCTAGCCGAGGATGAGTTCAGCCGATGCTGTTGGGTAGCACCGTACACATGTACTCTCCCAAGCTGAGAGCCCAGCCACCATGTAGTAGTTAGTCCACCTCTTCTGCGCTATGTGAACAGAAGGGCAGAGGGGCTAGAGCCCACACCGTAGAGGCACACATCATTTGAATCAGAGCCTATTAGTGGGGAGAGATTGGGACACTCCTCAATCCCTGGTGTGTCCCATTGTGAGGCCCAGAGAATGTAAGCAACTTGTCTGAGGCCCCAACAAGGCCACAGGAGGAGCATAGACTCCACAACTCCATCTAAGCTTGATCTTCAACCTTACTGTAAGATCCCCACTGGTTTCAGGCCCCTGAATTCAGCCGCCATTGGCCACTTCTGAGACCTTGCTGAACCTAGATTGTGAACTTCTTTGCTTCTTGGTATCAGAAAATTGATCATACTTCTTAAAAGCAAAACCCAGGTTCTAGAGTCAGGGTGTGAGCCTCAGGAGAAGCCTCCTTATACGTCTGAGGCAGGTGGACCCCTCTGGCCTCGCCTTGACCCACAGTGTGCGCCTCTGTGGTATTGCCAGCCTAGACAACTCTGGTGGGCAGGAGCCAGTGACCTCCACCAGTTTACAGCAGGGCTCGACTCTGAACCTTTCCTTAAAATCTACAGCACGTGGAGCACAAATAAGGGCTGTTGAGCAAGGCCAGGAGAGGCCATGGCCCAGCGTGGTTCCACAGGTCCACACTCCTCCTTTTTTTTTTTTTTTTTTTTTTGATTTTTCAAGACAGGGTTTCTCTGTGGCTTTGGAGCCTGTCCTGGAACTAGTTCTTGTAGACCAGGCTGGTCTCGAACTCACAAAGATCCACCTGCCTCTGCCTCCCGACTGCTGGGATTAAAGGCGTGCGCCACCACCGCTCTGCTTAAAATGTGTAGCCCAGGCTGGCCTCAAACCCGTGATCCTCCTGCCTCTGCCTCCTTCAGCAAATCCTACCGGCGTGTGCCACCACAACCGGCCACACTCCTCTTTGGTTACAGAGTGCACAGATGTGTGGGCTTCTACAAAGACCCCTCCCAGGTCTCAGCTCTCTCTAGGAGCTGATCTGTTTGGGAATGTGCCCTGGTCTGACCTGTAGCCATCCTTCATTTGATGTCATTTTCTCTCATTGGGCTATGACCATGGTGTCCCCGCTCCGGAGGTGATGAACTCCAGGGTGCCACACAAAGGCGTACTTCCAAACATTGCTGTCAGTATTACTGAAGTCAGCTGTGTCAATGGCTCAGTACCATTCATTTGTAAGTCAGGGGCTGCCCGTGTGTTTGCTTTTCTCCTAACTGAAGAACTTAATTCGATATAATCTGTCAGCATTAACAGTAATTTTGCTGATAAATTCCTTACCGTTCCTTTCTAGCACCAACTAAGGATCTTGAAGAATTGAGTGACATTCCTACAATTAAACTTTCTATTCCCATCTATTCATCAACACAGACAGTTTTCTATTGTGTTTACATCTACACAAGTAGAAAACAGAAGGACTGGAGAGATGGCTCCGTGGTTAAGAGTGTGTACTGCTTTTCCAGAGGAGCCGGGTTCAGTTCCTAGTACCCACATTTGTGACTCAGAACTGCCTGGAATTCTGACTCCAGGGGATCCAACACCTCTGGTCTCTGTGGATGAACATGCATGCATGGGTGCACACACACACGCACATACACACAAATAAAATAAACGTTAAAAGAAGAAAATCATAATTAGAAATGGTGCAGTCTACTGTCCTTCCTTCAGTTGGTAATATTTACCATCTCGTTATAAAATGTCTTCACTACATATTTTACATTTTATGTTAAATGAGGATTTATCCAAATGTTTTGCTTGCATTGTACGGCTTATAGTGTTTGCCCAGAATGGTGTTACAAATGATGGCAATGATAATTCCGAGCCTGGTTAAGAAAATGGTTAACTTCCAGATAGTAAGAGGTCGACCAGTGGAGAACTCAGAACACAGAAGGGTCTGTGACAGGGCGAGAGTCTGAGGGACAGAGGATGGGAGTGTGTCTAGAGGGCCCACCCGCTCAGGAAGAGCATGCTTGGGCGGTCATGAGCATCCGCTGGACACTGGTAAGGAAGGTTCTAGCAGTTTTCTTTTACCTGTCAGCACCTAGAGCATGCTGCAAAATGTGACGCTCCCAGTCAGCTGAAAGCATCCTTCTGCTCTACCCAGATAGAGGTCGTGGGCGGGCAAGAGAAGCTTTTCAAGGGCTGGTCTTTGGAGGCTTTGTATCCTTCTGTGTTGGACAGCATTGAATGATGGGAGCAGGAGGAGGAGCAGGGCACGTGGAGCCCTCTAGTGTCACACCTGTCCTGCAGGCCCTTGGCATCCGGACCCTTAGGCCTGCAGGAAGTCATCCAGCTTCCTTAACCCTTCGCAGCATTGAAGCTTGTGGGCAGGTCCAGGCATCGTGATTCTTCAGCCCAGACAGCAACCTGTGTCATGACTCCCAGGCCTTGAGTGTCTGAGACCCTTGGCCTTAGAGGCTTGGCAGCTCTGGACCTCTCCCAGAGACTTGAGTCTCTGTATTTAGGCTCTCTATACCTATCCTCCTTTGCTCTCAGCCTTCCATTCTCTTAGGCACCCACTGCCATCCCCCCCCCCCACCACCACCACCACCACATGCCTGTCCTGTCAGGCAGCAGGTTGTCTTGCTACTTTTGCAGCTTGGTCTGCTGCCTGGTCATCTGTGGCTGCTGCAGCTTGCAATCCCTTAAGGGAAGCTGTTTATTGGGCTAGTGCTGTAACACCCAGGGCTGGCAGCACAGGCTCCCCAGCCCACTCACTAAGTGAGTCTTAGCAACCTGTTCCTGGTCAAGAAGGGTATTTAGACCAATCAGGAGACACGATTGCACCAATCATCACACTTTGCATATAAATGGAAGTGTGTGTTTGTACTAATCATTGTATTGTCCCTTTTGTACCAAACACAACAATCCCTCAGCTAGGCCACTTGGAAAATGTGCTTCTCTGGCCTTGGTGGAAGTGGTTTCAATGTCTTCTATGATCCTTGATAGCAAAGTAAGTTTAGAATGAACCTTTCCCCACAGTCCTGGCTGAGGCTGTGCCTTCAGGACCCAGAGCCACAGCTGTGATCCTTGTGAGTTTTTTTTCCACAGCATCTGCGAAGTCTTCAAAACAGCTGGCGTTGGTGCAAGGTTAAAATCTACCAGTTGTTTGAATGTCTCTTTGCTCAAGGCAGCAAGAGTCCAACAGCTGCCAATTAGTCAGATTGCCCATCCCCACACTGGCCTTACCTATTTAGAGGAAAATGAATACCAGGATTCTTACAATAAAAACTCAAACGATTTATTAACATTGTTACGATTTTAAGGGATTTTTTTAACAGTACTTAGCACTTGCCCAGTGCCCAAGAGAGCGGTGATCTCCATCTGCTGTCACAATATTAATAATACACACACAGGTGAAAACTGTGTGTGTATTATTATTATTATTATTATTATTATTATTATTATTATTATTATTATTATTTTGGTTGCTGTAGCAAAGTCCCAGAGACTAGAGCTGTGGCTCACAAACATTCACAAGTATCTATCTTGTAGTCCAAGATTAAGGTGTCAAAAGGCCAGGGGCAGGCAGACCTCAGGCTTAAAGAAAACCCCATGTGGCAGTGGGGTTTCAACCCAGAATAGTGTGCCTGGGTCATGATTTAGTTCCCTTGGGGACTTTGCATGTGAAATGGCAGTGCTGGCTCTCAGGAGCAGTGTTGTTAGGCCCAGTGTCACTACTACCCACCGGGACCATGGCTGTAGAGCAAGACTTAGCCCGAGTAACTTGCCCAAGTGGTATAGCCAGAAAGTGGATTCAGGTGATCCAGGTGATCCCAGTCCCCCTTCTCAGTCACCCCTGGCTTCTTAGCCTCTACTTGCCTCCTTTCCCCTCACTGTAAAATGGGCTGACAATGGTGGCTGTTGGGATGACTGAATCACTGTTGGTACAGTATCTGGTGCGTAGAGCTGTGTATTTTGAGGTATTTGGCTCTGCTGTGCACACCAGGTGGCTCTAATGTGGCTCTGATTTGCCTGTGTGCCTTCTGGGGCACTGCCTCAGCTGAAGGGCACCTTCCCGTGGTGCCATCATTCCTTCTCATTCTCTGTAAGAGTCCCCTTTCCCTTGCCACACAATCCTTCCTTGTCCATTCCTCTTTCATTGAGCCCCAGCCCAGACCATGGGGTCCTGTCTTGGCCCTGCAAGGGGACTTTGCTGGCTACTGTTTTTCCCAGCACTGAGCTCATCAGCTCACAGAGCCGGGTACCCAGGCTGTGGACTGTCTATCTCAGCCTCACTGGAATTCACCTACCCCGCTGGGAAAACCTCACCTTAACTGCTTTAGTGGCCCAGCAGAACTCTGGTGCTTACGCTGTTCCAAAGTGGCTTCCTGAGAAGGCACACACCAAGTCAGTATCCTGGCCCCATTGGTCATCAATTGTGCATCATTGGTGCATCAGTCAGCATGTGTGAGCCATGACCTACTTACTGTTTAATAAAAACCAATCACCCCCTTGCTGGAGCTGCACTCCATCAGTGAAGAAGAAGGACAGCCTGCTGGAGGCGGCGGGTGGCGGGATGAGAGCGTGGTGAGGCATGAGGATGGCATAAACCATCATTTCAGCCTGCGAGAGGCTGCTGGCCGTTTGGAGTAAACCTTACTGGGTGGGAAGAACATCTGGATAGATCCAGGCCCATCACCTACTGGGGGTGCCTCTTGGACCCTGTCTTTTGAAAGGGCACCCAACATTGCCACCACCCCTTGGCTTGGGTAGTACTGTTATGAAGTAGGGCACATGGGATAGAAAAGGAGCAGCCAGGGACAGTGTGGCAGGGTCTTGGAGAAGGGTGTCTCAGTCTCCTATCCTAGAACTTATCTAGGCAGTGTTCACATACATGTGCTGTGCTAGATGGAAGTGTTCCTGCCCCTGGGGAGAACCGCTGTTGCTGAGGGACACAGTTGGAATGACAGCTACTGGCTTTCTGTGCCCAAGTGCTGCCAGGAAGGTTCTGATACAAAGAGGGGCATCCTTCAGTCTTTGGAGAGCAGGTCCGGCTTCCTGGAGGAGGTGCTGCCCGTAGACCCAAAGGAGGGTCAGGGGTTTACCCAGAGAGGGAAGAAAGGTTCCTGGTGCTCCAGAAGGTGTAAGGCTAGGACCAAAAATTCATGCTTCCACCCGGCCAGGAGAGAGCTGAGGCTGGGAAGTCAACTGGGAGGTTGGAAGGAATCCTTTGTTGGGCAGATGGCAAGGGAGCCTTTATCCAAGTGGGAGGATGTCTCCCATCAGACTACTGTAAGAATGTGTGCTACACGGAGAAGCAGCAGAGCACAGCCCTGGGGAGCAGCTGCCTGGGAACAGTCCACATATGGGGTGGGGGTGAGATACGGGGCAGGATACAGAACAGGAGGCCTCGGGAGGGGTTTTCATTTCTGTCATTGGAGTGGGGTTCAGTGGGAGCCAGAGAGGGATCTGAGCAGGGGAAGTCTGCTATCAGCTGTGTTTAAGAAGAGCCATGCCTGTGTTAGCTGTGAGGGTGCCCAGGCAACGGGTAAGGGATAGGGGTGGGGCTGAGGAGGGTGGATTGGAAGGTGGTGGGCACAGATTGGAAGAGGGCTGGGGTCGGGAAGAAAGGATGCTGAAAGGTGTGGGGAGCCAAAGCCTCTCCCTCCGTCCTGTGGAGAGAGCTGAGGCTGAGAGCTGAGGAGAGGTAGGCTAGCCAGCGAGCTGTGGGGAAGCCTCACATCAGACTCACCCTAGGGTCTGTTAGAGCAGAAGCTGTTCTTCTGAGCTGAGTAGGAATACAAATTTCTGATGGGTGTGGCACTGCCTGGGGTACAGACTGGGTAGGTGGGCACTACCTTGGGGCCTAGGGAACAAGAGTGAGAAATGCCCTCCAGTTAGGGTCGGGGGGTTACCCTGGGATGCAGCCTGCTCAGTGTCCATAACCTTTCATCTTTTCTATGTCCCTTCCAGGTGGGGTCCCCTTGAGCTTCCTGGTGTTGGTGACGGGCTGCACGTCAGTGGGCAGAATTCCAGATGCAGAGATCTACAAAATCACCGCCACCGAGTTTTGCCCCCTTCAGGAAGAGGCCAAAGAAGAGGAGCGCCTGCTCGCCTTGAAGAAAATCCTGAGCTCAGGGGTGTTTTATTTTGCCTGGCCCAATGACGGCTCCAGTTTTGATCTGACCATCAGGGCGCAGAAACAGGGCGATGACTGCTCTGAATGGGGGACCTCGTTCTTCTGGTAAGGCACTGGGTCACAGCGGGCAGATTCTGGGTAACACTGGATGGAGCCAATGTCTTCCATCTTGCATCTGCCTATGGTGCTGGATCAGCTCTGGGGTGGCACTGAGAGTCTTGTTTGCTCTCTGTGCAGTGAGAAAAGATAACTAATCCAGCATCTCTAACCTGTGGGCTTTGCTCCAGGAGTGTATTCCTGTGGTCCCAGGTAGATCTAGAAAAGAAACTCTGTTCCCTGGGTAGAATATCGGGGCTTTACTTACTCGGGCCTTCTCTGCAGTGATGCTCTCCTCAGCCGGTCCAGAGCCTTGGATCGCAGACCTGCCATTGTGTGGAAGCTGAGAGGACAGTGATGGCAGGGACCATGCTCAGGCCTTCTCTAGAGTGCCGCTCTCCTCACACTTGCTGAGGATAAGAGAACTGGGCAGAAGCATTGCGGCGGGAATCTGCTGCTTGTTTTCTGACTGCTTTAGCCCAAGCAGCCCCCTCTGGAGCCACACTAGTCTCCAAGCCAGACGCAGAAACGGAGGCTAGTTCCTGCCCTTCCTTGGTGCCTGCCTGGCTTTGCCCACAGGAACAGCAAAGGCTCCCATGGTAGGCTAAGGGTCCTTTCTCTAGGGCTTCAGCGCCCTGCTCGTGAATTCCTCACCTCTTTCTTGATTTGGATAAATCAACCTTTGTCTCACCCCTAGCACCCTGCCTTTATATCCTCCCAGGTCCTCTCCAGTTTGCCAGTTTATGTGGTCAGGTTTAGAACACATATGGAATCCTGCCTGTTTTGTTATGATGCATGTTCTAATGCATGCATCTAGGTGGAGGAGTCTGAGACTCCTAGGTGTGCTGCAGACCATGCAGTTAGTTGAAGATGCCAGGTGCTTGCTGGACCTTCTGTGATAATCCGGTTGTTCTTTGGGGGCCAGCGTGGTTCTTTGCACTGTGGCCCAAGGCTGGGAAGGTCTTGTGCAGAGGTTCAGAAGCAGCTTTACAGCAGGGATGTCTGTGAACACAAACGAGGTGGAGGCATTGCTTGGAAACAGCAGACCCCGGGCATTCGGCTTACCCCAGCGCTTTCCCATTGAGCACTCTGCAGCAGAGGTGAGACAGCACCAATGCAGGGAGGTAAAGAGGAGAGGCAGAGAGGGCATGGAGGAGAGGAGGTGCTGTTGTACCCCTTTTGAAGCAGATATCAGGCTAGATTTGGATTTGGGAGGAGGAACTATCTGTGGAATGCACCAGGTGGGTACCCACCCCGGCCCGCGACTCTGACCACATCTGAGTCAGCAGGCAGAGTGGCTGCAGCCAGATCACCCATGCCACTGTATCGTGCTGAGGTCTGGAAGCCATAGCAGGAGGCAGATGGAGTCCACGTAGGATACAGCTGGTGAGCACAGGAAAGTGCACAGCAGTGGGGTCATCCTGTCCCAGTGGTTGTCACTTCCTAGTGCACTCGAGGCCTGGCAGGAAGTGCAAAGCTGTCACTCGGTGACGATTCAGATCTCCTCTTCCTGGGCTCTACGTTGTCTTCCCTAGACCCACTTAAGTAATTTGACCAGAGCTCTCCTGTTGACAGAGACTCCTCCCCATGCCCCCAGTGACAGGGGACATAGTGGCACGGCTAGCCGATCATTTAATGTATGTTACTAAAGTAGTTTATTGTCTGAAGCCCGGAGAGTGGCTCTGAAAGCAGCCTGTTTTCGTGAGGTCTTGGTTCTCAGCCATCTTCACACACAGCAATGCTGCACCTGCGGGAACCTAGCTGGTGGGCAGGGCTCTCAGGACCGACTGGCTGGGTGCGGGTGGTAGTGGCTGGCAGTGGTCACATTCCCAGAAGCTGGCCTCAGGGCAGAGGCTTTGAAAACCAGAGATCCTCCACAGCACACATCACCAGGGAATTGAGCTCTAGGGCAGGAGCCGGCTTCCTTTTTTAAAACAAATAGGTCATTGTGACCTAGATTTGTTCCAGACCCTGCAAGAGAAAGTTCCCCGGTGACAAGTCTCAGACTGGCACTGTTCGGGCCTCTGGGTATGAGGGAGGCTGGTTGATGCGGGAGGGCGGGGGGGGGGGATGGGAGGGTAGCACAGCTCTGTGCAACTGTAGGGCTTTCATCAGGGCAGCTGGAGTGTGACAGTGACAGAGAACTCACCTAGCATGCATAAAGCCCTGAGTTCTATCTCTCGTGCTACAGCCAACCAATCAATGAATCAGTCAATAAAGTCAAACTCTCAGACTTGGCTTTAGAACACCACACTGCGTTTGCCAACTCTGTGGAACTGGGAAAACATTTTAGTTCTCATGTCTTAGTTTTATTAAATGGGATTTCTGATAATAATGCCTCCCACATGGGGCCATGCACGGATGGATTAGACCAGTCCATGCCAATAATTTTGGAATGCCGCTTTGTGGACTCTTTGTGCATGTGTCCTGTTTTTGGTGGTGGTGGTGTTTGTTTGCTTTTTTTTTTTTTTGCTTTTTTATTTGCTTCTTTATTTTTCTCTCATACAATACACCCTGACTTCAGCCTCCCCCGCTCCTCCCAGCCTCACCCACTCACCCCAGATCCACTGCCCCTCCATTTCCCTTCAGGAAAAAGCAGGTCTCCTGGTGATATCAGCTGAACATGGCATAACAAAATGCAATACAGCTAGGGACAAACCCTCATATCAAAATTGGGGATGTGTCCTGTTTTAACCATTACAATCACCACAGACTCCAGAACCCAGAACAAGCTGCAGAGTGTGGAGAGGAAAGAAATACTAGAGCTTTGACCAACTTTTATTTTCATCTGATCCCTATTAACTTATTTTGGATTTCCTCACAGTGCTTTCATTATATCCACCTCACTTTGTATGTATGCGTATGTGTAATGTATGTAAGTGATGCATGCTTAATGCAGTCTTATGTCATTTTATCTTTGCCTAGTATTATTACTTAATCAAAACATGACTAATGTTCTTTTAATATTTTTTGAGACAGGGTTTTCTCTGTGTAGCCCTGACTGTCCTAGAACTCACTCTATAGACCAGGCTGGCCTTGAACTCAGAGATCCATCTGCCTCTGTCTCCTGAATACTGGGATTAAAGGCAGGTGCCACTACGACTGGCTAAAACACGAGTTGTTTTGTAAAGATTGATTTTAGTTATGTGTGTATGTATGCACATGAGTACAGTCGCCCACAGAGGCCAGAGGAGGAGGGAGTTGGATCCCCTGAAGCTGGAATTACAAGGGGGGTGTGAGCTTTCCAATGTGGGTACTGGGAACCATACTAGGATCATCTGCAAGAGCAGCACAAGCTCTTAACTACTGAGCCAGGTCTCGGACCCATGAGTAAATGTTTTATTCTAATAAAGAACATGGCAGACATAGTTCCAAACAAGCTCTTCTTAAGGTCCCTGAATGGTTGGCTTCCTTTCCAGCTTTGTTCCCTCTGGCCCTTACTGTCACCTGGAAGTGGCATAAGGAAAGGACTCCTGGCCTCTTCCTCCTGTGCGTATCATACTGGCCTTGCCATCTGGAGTCTCGGAAGCACAGAACTTTCCGAGTCTAAATGTCCCAACTGTAGGACCCACTGGAGAGCAGTCATCGTTGGCCTCTGTTGGGTGATAATTCTTCCTGGGAGACATGACAAAATGTCTCTTTACCTTAAAGAACTCACAGTGGCCCAGAATAATGACACCACCAAAGAACAGCCTGGCGAACCACTGAGCTTCTTTAGGCTACTTGCAGGAGTGTGGGTTAGAGTTCACTTAAAGAAGCATGGACAACTCAAGGGAGCTGCATTACAGGACACGTACTCCAGCGTGGGTGAGAACTTATGAAAGCTAGAACCATGTGCAGCCCTCTGCACACTTACAGGCAGGTCACAGGTCAGAGTCTCCTCTCCTTAGCAGTCCTTGCTGGTTGTATAACCTCATGATGGGAAAGGCCTTATCAATCTGTTAAGTTTCAGGGACTTCTTGAGACTTGTGAATTGTTTACTTCCTTGGCTTAAGGAACTTCTGTTTAGAACTTTCTGAATTTTAAAGAGCCTCCCTTTAGAACTTTCCTGAGGCTTAATGAGTTTCCCTCCAGGACAGAATGTTTCCATTTGGATGAAATTGCATGTAACAGCCTAGTGGAGCAATGGGGCCTCTTGGGAGCTCCTTAGTACTTGGCTCTGGGTGCAGCATTTGTAGCGCCTGGTAGGGTGACCCAAAGGTGGGTCTGTTTTGCAGGAACCAGCTCTTGCATGTGCCCCTGAGGCAGCACCAGGTGAGCTGTTGTGACTGGTTGCTGAAAGTCATCTGTGGGTTGGTGACCATCCGCACAGTGTATGCCTCCCACAAGCAGGCCAAGGCCTGCCTCATCTCTCGCATCAGTTGTGAACGAGCAGGCACCCGCTTCCTCACCCGTGGTGTGAACGACGATGGCCACGTGTCCAACTTCGTGGAGACAGAGCAGGTGAGTACCCAGGGCCATCCATGGCACAGAGTCAATGCCTCCCACGAATGTGTGGTTTCTATTGTGGGTGGAAGAGACCCTGATGCATGTGAGCAGGTTTCTGACCATTGCTTCTTCCTGTGTGTGTGTGTGTGTGTGTGTGTGTGTGTGTGTAATTGGAGCATCTTCCTATATGTGTGTAATTGGAGCATTACTTGAAACTTGCCTCTGACTTGGCTGGTCTGTCTTTTTGATTCAAGGCTCATTCTGAAAAGATAGTATTTGCTTACTCTGTGTGTGTGTGTGTGTGTGTATGTGTGTGTGTGTGTGTGTATGCACGCACACGCGTGCCTGAAAACCTATAGCTGAACCTAGAGCTCACCAATTTGGCTAGAATGACTGTCCGTCAAGTCCTAGAGATGTTTCTGACTCTACCTACTGAGAGCTGTGATTACCAGAACACGCCACTGGATCTAGTGTTTATGTAGAGCCTCAGGACTGAACTCGGGTCTTCATGACTTATGTGGCAAACGCTTTCCCACCCCTTCTAATGTATTTTCAGCAGAAGGGCTCAAGAATGGAGGCCATAGCCAGAGAGAGTAGCACTGACTCCAGGAGCAGTTGGCAAACCAATACGAGTTGAAAGTCTTTTTAGGGTAAATAAAGAATGCATAGAGTAATGGAGGAAGATACTTTTTTTAAAAAAAAATTGGTATCAGCAATAACTTTATTCTGAAAGCCTTTTAGAGCCTGGGAGTGTGATGGTGTGTGGAGCAGTTGCTGTCAGCACCCATGGAGGAAAGCCATCTGTAACTCCCAGAGACGCTGTCTTGCACCTGTTGGGTGTTTTTGTTGTTGTTGTTCTGACTTTCTCCCTGAGTGCCACCTTGCAGAAGAGCGGTGGGATCAGCTGCAGGAAGGGAAAGCCCCAGGGAGGCCCCCTGTGTGTTCCTGCAGCTTTGCGGTGCTCGCTGCAGTGTGCCTGTGAGAGGTGCCCTGTGAGGGCATCAGTTGAATTCAGCACATACGTGCACATTACCATCCACCGCACATGAACCTCTGCGCGCTCAGACATTCAGTGATGGCTCAAACCAATGTGGGGGTCCAGCTTGCAGAAACACGGTCACCAAAGGTGAAGGCCCCTCATGGAGTCAGAGGGAAGTTGGAGCAGGAGCCCTCAAAAGATCTGTGGGTATAATTACTACCTTGGGGAAGGGTTTCCTGCCCTTCTGCGTGTTGAGAAGGCTATTAAATAATGATTGGTTGAAGAAAGAGAGAATACGTGCTCCACCATGGAAGCCATTTTCTTTTCCTGTTCATGTCTTCTCAGTGACAATGACCCCCAAGGTTCTTGTGTCCATCTTCTTTGCCTCATCCCCTTTATCTTTATATCGTATCCAGATAAGAATACACATTCCATTCTCGGACAGAGTTCTGGGGTTTTTGTTTTTGTTTCATTTTGCAGTCATGAGCTGGACAAGATACCCCAGGTAGAAAGCAGGGTTGATACAGATTGGCACACACAGAGTCTGAACTTGGTACCGGAACTGGTTTCCAGAGATCATCTCTTTGTCGAGAGGGAATCCTGAGCCCAGCATTTATTTATTTATTTATTTATTTTTTGCCACCCACTCGGAGGGAAGAGGACCACTTATTTGGTCCTGGTGGTGGTAGTCCCCAAATGTTTAGCTTTCAACCAGTTTAGAATCACTGTGGCTTCTTATTGTATCTTATAAAATACATCTTTAGGGGACCAACTGCCATGTCCTTTAAATAGGACATTAGAGAGGGCACGGGAACAACTGCCCTGTCCTATAAGACAGAACATTGGAGAGGGCACCGAGTGAGTTTCCCAGGACTGCTGTTATGAAGTGCCACACACTGGGTGGCTGAAACAACAGGCCTTTGTTCTCACAGTTCTGGAGGCTGGCTGGCTGAAATCAAGGTCAGGTAGGTCCATAGGCTCTTGAAAATCCCTCAGGAGGCTCCGTTCTTGACTCTTTCAGCTTCTGTGGTCCCGTGTGAGTGGCTCCCAGAAGCACCATCCAGTCACAGTCACATTGGATCAAGGGCTCGGCCTCCCCCAGGGTGGTCTCACTTATCCAGTTACATTCACAGAGGTCCTCTATCCAAACAGGGTCACAGCAGGAAGGGCTGGAGCTTGGGACTCTAACATGCGACATACTGTTTCTGGAAGGGGCACAGTTGAACCCATAAACACTGGGACATAAACACCCTCTAAAGGGCAGTGCTTTGACTGCAGGGGAAATTCCGTGATCTTTGCTTTTCTTACTAAGTAAAGCCAGCATTTCCACAGGCTCTGGCTGGGGCTTTTGCTCTGGTTATGTCATTTAGGGTAACTGGTGACTCATCTGTCCCTGTTATCACATGCTACTGGTTACTACTCCTGATTAAGGACCCTACCGTGTATCTCCTAGGTCTCCACTTTGGGGCAGCCCACCCAACTGGGCCTTAGATGAGAACAGCCTAACCATACTCCCAGGGATGTGTATAGCTGGTCTCAGTCCGTTTTCTGCCGCTGTAACACAATACCACATCCTGGGTATGCTATAAAGAAAAGAGATTTGTTTTGGTTGGCAGTTCTGGTCTAAGGTCGAGGGCCCACATCTGGTGCGGACTTTGCTGAAGCGTCCTGAGAGACAGGGCATCATGTGATGAGTGACAAGCAGGAAACCCAGCCAACATGGTTTCTATTTGAAAACCAATTCCTAAAATAACTCAGTAACCCGTTAATTGAGGGAGTGTTTTAATCAATCCGTGAGGGCAGAATGCTAGTCACCATTTGATGGTGGTGATTAAGTTTTAATATGCTTTTAAGAGAGTCAAGCCATTGGGGGGGGGTGTTTCCTAATTTCCTGGGGTGGGAGAAGGGATTTTTTGGGCTCTCATAAGCCTATGTGGTCTTCCCAGTTTGTGTGTGTGTGTGTGTGTGTGTGTGTGTGGTGTGGTGTGTTTTAATTCCCTTTTCCTCCTCTGGGCCACGTTGGCATCTATAAACTCACTTGACCTCACTCCCTGTAGCAGTGGCTGCTCATGGGCAGACACTACCATCTGCTGTCCGGCCAGAACAACAGGCAGCTGAGAGGGTGTAACTTAACCCACAAGAATGTCTTCACTAGACACATAACCAACACAAGGGCTATGATCTTAAACCCAGAGCAAGGCTTGGCTGAACACGTGCATTTGAAGCTGCTTCTGGCAGACAGGCCACATGGACCACAGGAACCCCGGCTGGCTCTAGCTGCCAGAACCCCAGGGCAGTCTAACTGCATGAAACTGGGAAATGACCTCTGGAATGGGCCAATGGCAACTGAGAAGCAAGCTATTGGCTTTTCAGCAGGGTCTGCTTGTGGGCCTCTTAGCCCAAGTGCCCCTTGTAGGACCTCTATTTCCCATCATTTTACCATGCCCAAGTAGGGTTCAGGCGTGCAGTAACATAGGATACCTCCTGCCCCTGCCCTGGCATGCAGGTGTGTGTGTGTGTGTGTGTGTGTGTGTGTGTGCACAACAGAAGTAAAACAGGAAGGCCTCTTCCCTCCTGGGGTAAAGACTCCTCCCGGTCATCCGCTGATGGAGGTGCTTCTGATGACCACAGGAGACTGGAGCCAGGTTGAGGGTGGCACAGCTGTGGCCTGCAACATCTGCTGAGCCCGGGAGAACAAAAAGGTGCACTGGGCAATGAGCAATAGAACCTGCATTGTGGCCTGGGAGAGGTTTACCCACTGAGGACTGTGGTTCCATAGGAGCCTGGTTAGATGGGGCAGCTCAAAGTGTGCCCTCGAGTCTTCACTACTTTTGGTAAATGGCAGCTCATACACTGTGCTTGGAGGCCTTAGTGTCAAAACAGTTCACAGTGGGGCCGTCTCCAGCCAGGAGATGTGTTACTGGCTCTTCCTCCCGTCAGTAAAGAAGTGGCAGGCTGTGGATCTGGTCACTCACCAATGGGGTAAGCAGCAATCGATGACGTCAGTATCATGCCCCAGCAGGCAAGGGAGCTTAGTGGGATAGTGCAAATCTGGTACTGGTACCCTGTTTGCTGTTGGTCTGAACCCTGCTAGAGCCTAGCAGAGCTACGGTCTTAGGTGAAGACCTGCGGTTGTTACTCGGATGCTTGACATAGGCATCATTCCCCAAACAAATAGGGGAACCACAGAGAGAAGAGTGGCAAGCCGGATAGATGGCTCAGTAGGTAAAGATACTTGCCACCAAGCCTGACAACCTGAGTTCAAGCCTCAGAACCCATATGGTAGAACAGGGGTTCTCAACCAGTGGTCATGACCCCTTTGGGGAGTCAAAGGACTGACCTTTTCACGGGGTTCACCTAAGGCCATCAGGAAGCACAGATATTTATATTACAACACATAATGATGGTAAAATTACAGAAATGAGCTAGCAGCAAAACTAATTTTATGATTGGGGGTCACCACAGCATGAACTGTGTTAAAAGGTCACAGCATTAGGAAGGTTGAGAACCACTGTGGTAGAAGGTGAGAAATGATTCCTCCGACATCTTCATGTATACTTGAGAGTACTCACGTGCACACACACACTCACACAAACACGCACGCGGAGCAGGAGAGTGAGCCCTGCTTGTAGGATTTCTACTTTTGCCTTTATTTAACATTTTCCTGAGGAATGAGTGGACTTCTTATAAACAGTTTGTGTGTGTGTGCGTGTGTGTGTACAAGTTTGTGTCCACATGCACATGTCTATACATCCGTTCTGTGTTCACGCATCTGTGTAGTATGTGCGTGCATATGTTATATATGTTGTATGTTTTAAGTCCCATACAGTGTGTGCTTGTGTGATGTTTGTACATTCATGTACATGCATTGTGTATTTGTCATGTATGTTGTATCCTTGTGGGTGTATATGTATGTATGTTTATATGGCATGTATACACATGTGGATGCATACATACTGTGTGTCCATGTGGTAGAAGCCTTCTCTGGCTTCTTGGGAGGAAGCCTGGGTTGGTTTTTTTTTCCAGCTCAGCTGTGAGTCATACCCCTTGGCTCCATCTGCAGCAGTGACTCAACTTTGCAGAAAAACAAAGCTCAACCCCTCAGCCTGTCAGCAAAAGGGTGCGTGATAAATATTTGGCTCCTGACAATCAGGCCATCACCTAGCCAAGGGAGGTTAGGGTGACTGTGTATGTTCTCCTGAGGGTGCCAGTGG
Organism: Dicrostonyx torquatus; assembly: GCA_028555095.1. Lineage (NCBI taxonomy): Eukaryota > Metazoa > Chordata > Mammalia > Rodentia > Cricetidae > Dicrostonyx > Dicrostonyx torquatus. The sequence goes on from JAQHUG010000026.1 coordinate 6,966,884, forward strand.
GGAGGCATGGGTTTGTAAATACTGCATTTGGAAGTAGAATCCTGAAAGAGCCTTTCACGTGAAGCTCTCGATTCTCAGCCCTCCATAAAAGAGGCTGCTTGGGGTGGCTCTCCTGGCTGCACAGTACCAGCCTCCCCCATGGCATCAGCACTGGGATTCCTGTTCATCTTCCAGGGCTCTGACTCTCCCCAACATCCTTCCCTATCTTGTCTGTTCTTGCACCCCCTTCCTGCAGCCTAGCCCTACCCACCCTAACACCTATCCCTGCTCAGCCTTCCTGGCTCTGAGTGGCCTCATCCACACACAGCAGTGACATTTTCCAAGTGACCACTCCAGGCTGGGAGAGAATGTACCTAAATTTACTCTCTGGGTACCAAGTGACAGTTAATCCATTTAAGAGGGAGACAGGATGAAGTCATTTCAATAGTGTGCCTAGGCCACACTGCTGGACACATGGGCCTCTCCAGAGACCCTGTGAAAATGGCACCTGTGGGAAGAGGCAGCCCTGTGAGTGCTGAGGCTATTCTCTCACCCAGCATAGAAGCCCCGTGGAACAACATTGTGCCAGTTTCGGGGTTATTCACTGGATGATGGGGTGATGGGGCAGGGGACACATAGAGATGGTTTTTATGGGGAGAAAGAGAGAACTCTTCCCCAGGCATGGCCTCCAGCACTGAGCCCAGAGGGACCCAGGCTGAGGCAGAAAGTAGTGTATAAAGTCCAAGGTCATCAGAGTAAAGCGTTGAGCGTCCTTAGCTTTTTTAGGTCAGATTCCGGCCTTGCAAATGGTTATCTTCACGTTAGCCTGTTAGTTAACTTGGTTTCTTTGTCAGGGACAGTCAGTCTTGTGTCTTGGATCTCGGGAGGGCAAGCTTTCCTGCAGTGCGGCAAATAGAATAACAGAGGTAACACATTTGCTGGTAACCAATACCTAGAAACAGACAACCTCGTGCATTTTCCTCTGGAGACTAAGGCTAGAATTACGTTTATAGCCTAAATACCAGGCTCATGGCCTGCCTGGTGTCCAGAGAACCTCAAGGCCCACTGTCCAGCTCCCTCCTCCCAAGGAATTACTAATGCATATGTCATCTGAGCATGATCTAGCCTGCGTGGAAAGCTACCCTCTAAGAGCAATGGAAAGGACTCACGGCGGCGCCCATGGTGGCCTTGCCAGGCCTGGGTAGGGTTGCACAGATAAAGGCCACCATCTGATAACGCTGCAGCCACCCCAGTGCCTGCTCGGGACTGTGTGTTTGTGTCTTTTAAACTCACATTGGCTCCTCTATCATTGGAAGCAGGTAGGCTACCACAAAGCTGGTCAGCAGGGGCTAGGACCAGCATTTATTTCTACGGAGGGAGGAGGGTCTGTGTATTGTAAAAGCTAGTGTGTGTGTGTGTGTGTGTGTGTGTGTGTGTGTGTGTGTGTGTGTGTGTGTGTTGGTGGCATGTTTGAAAACACAGTGGCTCAGGGCTGGGGCTGCAGACAAGTTCAAGTTGAGCCTTGACCTGTGCCGTGAAGTTCACCGGTGGCAGCTGCAGCCAGCAGGACTTTCGGTAGAGCCGATTTATTCGGGTCAGTCCTTATCAATAGCTCCTTAGTTACTGAGCAGGTAAAAACAGCCCTCTGGAAAGATCTTAGCTAAACCCCCAGCACATCTGCTTCTGGTTGTGAAGTGGGAAGTGCATGCTAGGTAAGCAGGTAAGGGTGTGTCCTGGACTCCTGCACATGCGGGTCAGAGTCAGACCCCTCGTCAGAGGCCAGGCAATAGCCCCACACCTTGCTGTCTGGTGGGTGACGACGGAGCAGCGCCAGTCCTGCCAGGTGAGAGAGCAGAGGGCACCGAAGTCCACTGACTACCATCCAGGCTGGTGTCAGGTCACAGGCGCCGGATCCCGTTACAACCCAGGACGTTCAGTTTCATTGAAGAGTCCCTTTCTCTTTGTGTCTCCTTGTGCCGCAGACGATTTACATGGATGATGGAGTATCGTCCTTTGTCCAGATCCGAGGCTCTGTTCCGCTGTTCTGGGAGCAGCCGGGGCTTCAGGTAGGTAATTTACACAGAAGACTTTCCCTATGTCTGTGCACTGCTGGTCTCTTTGAGTAACTGGAGTTTGTGTCTTTAAACGCTTCTTTCATGGTGCCGTTTATGGTCTCGTTCCTTGGCCCAGTTGTGTTGAGCTAAGCGGCGAAGAGAAAGAGAGAGAGTTTCACAGGTACACTGGGTGGAGTCTGTGGTCTGAAGACCGTGTATATATTAGCTGTTTACGTTGTGCGGTGAGGGATCTGCCGAGATCGAGGCGAACCGGAGAGTGCTTGGGTGGGATTGGCTTCAGTGGGACCCTAAGCTGAGCTTTTTTGATAACTTATCTGGCAGCTGGGAATCCTCTAGAAGGCTCCAGAGGGTCTGCTGGACCCTTGGTGGCTACATCATGGGTCTGGCGCTCTGCGGTGCTTGTGTGGGGCCACGTGAGGATTGCAGAGCTTTCCCGTGATTTCTAAAAATACCTTCCGCCATGCAAAGTACAGCTTTCGGCAGTGCCAGGGGGATTCGGCTTCTGCGTCCCGAGAAGAGTTCAGGGACTGGGGACATGGTCCAAGGACACAGCTGTTGTCACTGAAAGACACACTGCTCCCTCAAGTGGATTCTGACATGGTGCATCTGGGGAGAGTGGAATGGAGGTTCCTCCTACTCCTTGCTCTGTCTGATTCTGCTTTGCAGGACCAGTGTGCCCGAGAAAGCTTCTCCCTGGGTCTTCAGTCTTTGGCTTCTCTTACCCAGGGCTCTTATGGTATGAGGTTTGGGTGATCAGCCAGCAGCCCAAGAGGCCAAAAGCACTATGTGCCAGGTTCTCAGGAATGATTGACACAGCAGGGCTCACAGTGCCCGGTCTTAGCCCAGTCTGGACTTGTCCCCGGGGCTGCCAAGACATTGTGCCGTGCTGACAGCGCTGGTCACATCACTGTCAGCCCTTAGAGTGAAGATGGATGGATGGGACGTCTGGTTCAGGTTCTGAGTTCTGGGGCAGGGGTGAGGATCTGTTGATATTCTGTGTTCTATGTGAATGAAGATGCCCAGTGGCACGGAGAGGCGGAAGAGTGCTTGAGCCTGGGTTTGCTTGTAAGGAGAAAGTTCCCCTGGAGTCTTCCAAAGGCCTTTCATTGCTGTTGTTGTTGTTTTCGTCTCACCGTGGAGCCTAAGCTAGCCTTGAACTTGAACAAGTGTGAGGATTCCAGACCTTTACCTCCATGCTCAGGCTCCTAGAGGTCTTGTTCTGTCTTAAACAGCTCTCTGGGTATATACCTTTCCTAGCAGAAACTCCATATTTAAAGTGTACAGGCCAGTGAATCTTAGCATTTATAGAGTGTGTAACGAGCTCTGTAATCTCAGTTTAGAATAGTTGTTTTGGTTTTCGCTAGTGCTAATGAAATCCAGGGCCTCCTGCAGACCAAGCAGGAACTCTACCATTGAGCCACACCCCTGCCTCAGACTTAAAAGTGTGTCACCACTGCTAGGACACCCATGCCACTGGTCATCACCCTCTTCCCAGCTCCACCTGAGGCCACGGGAACCCTCAGCCTACCCCATCTCTACAGACTCAGATCTAGAAGTCAGGACTGAAGCAGAAGGCCCTGCCTACCTGCAGCCCACCCCATCTTTCTCCGGCAGAACTTGCATTCCCCGGGCAGCTCCTTGTATAGCCCAGCATGTCTGAAAGTGCTTGAAATGTGTTTTTCTCTAGATGTGGGTTCCTTTGGGCTCCGTGTGAGGAATCACAAAGGTCAAGTGAACTCAGGATTCAGAGGAATCGGGGAGGCTGCAGTATATTCATGCAAAACTTATCAGAAACCCCAAAATTGATCATGACAGCCTTAGAACATTGACAGGACTCTGAAATTTGTCTCAGCCTCCCAGCTCTATAAGGATCTCTTCTCCTGGACCTCTGAGAGAGAGGCTATGCTCCAGGTCCAGTGGGCGTCCTGATGATTACAAAAATCTTCCTTGTACCAGACCAATGTCTGTCTGCCTGTCTCTCCAGGTCATTCAGGGATGCTGAAGGGCAAGTCTCTCTTTTCTTCTGAGGTTCTCTTGTAGCTCTTGTGTGGGAAGTTTTAGGGTTCTGTCCTCTCTTTTTGGCCATCTCCAGCATCTTCCTGCTCTTTTGAGGGCCTTTTTATCTGATTGATAGGCCTCTCAATGTTCTGGTCTCCTTCATCTAAAACACAAGACATAGCCTATTGATCTTCTACCTGTATAAATTAACTTGGTCTCCAGTGCCGTTGACACAGCCTGTGTAGTCATGGTATGACTGTGTCTCAGATGGACACGGGCAGGATTGAGGCAGCTCCCCTACCCTTTTAGATTCCTGACACTCGACCTTTGGCAAAGCCTCATGGTGTCTTCAGACACAGGTTAAAAGGCTAGCACTCGTGAGTCTTATTTGGGATTTGCTATCTTTGGGACCTAATACTTGTATTTATACTCTAAATACCATCTATCATCAAAGAGAGATGCTGTCATCTCCAGAGAGGTGGGGGCAGCTCTACATGGGGTATACATTCAGTAGCAACTATCAGGCTAAGATTGATTCTGGTTCTCACCCCCCCACACACACGCACACACTTTTATTAAAATTAGTTTCTGTTCTCATACAATATATCATGATTACAGTTTCTTCGGTCTTTTTTCATTTCCAATTTTGCCCTTTCTTCCTGCTTAGGTAGGATGAAACATCCCCAGATGTGCTGAGGAATGGTGTGTATTCTAAATTGCAATCCAGTGCTTTCTTGGGGGTGGGAGGAGCTGTCCTAGGGATATTAGTCCTGCAAGGGATGAGGAGAGGAGTTGGGAAAGACAAGGCTGGGTCATGAGGCTTCATCTGCAGGGAGTCGTAGGCATGATGACCCCAGTACCGACTCCTAGATCTCTAGTCTACCTGGCACCATGCACATTTAATAATTCTGTCTGCCCCATGCCTGTAACTGTGCAGCTTATAATAACTCCAGTGAGAACTTCACCCTTAAAACTCAAGCTCTTCTGGCAGAGCCTATGATGGGATGTACACATCATTTCATTTATCTGGGGGAGATCACTCCTGTTGCAACGTCAAGATCTCCCATCACTGGGACTGGCGCAAACACATGTCTGCCACATGTGAGTCTGGTCTTTGCTTTGAAGTTCACGTGATGGAACCAAACGGAGGAAAGATGCAGAGTAGATTAGGGAATCTCGCCCACGTCTATCTCTTCTCTCTCAAAGGCTGCCTCCCGTGTTCTTGGGAGTGTGGTGGTGCTGCGCCTCTTTGTGTGCTCGCCATTCCTCCACCGGGAAACAAGACGGCGTATGGCACAGAAGGTCCTGGGGAGAGTGAGTGAAGGGGAAGTCCTCCAAGTTGAAATTAACGAAAGTCAAGGCCAAATTAGCCCATGTAATAGGTGCCATGGGGTTGGTAAGCCCAACAGAAAACAGCTTCATGTTTGTCCCAATCCCTGGAGCAAATCATAGGAATTCAGAGGGTAAGCTGTGAAGCTACAGAGACCTGGGCATCCCACTCGGTAACAACCATGTGTTTTGAAGAAATTCTTATCTTTGCTAAACCATAGTTTACTGTTCTATAAAGTAAGATTAGGAAATGCCTGCCGTCATGGGGTTATAGAAAAGATTAAAAATCACAATACGTAGGTGGAGATTGCTCATTCATTTCCCGGCTGTCCAGATGTGAAATAATCACACAGAAACTGTATTAATTTAAATACTGTTTGGCCAATAGCTTAAGTGTATTTCTAGCTAGCCCTTACATCCTAAACTAACACATTTCTACTACTCTGTGTATTCCCACGTGTCTGTGGCCTACCAGGAAGATTCCATTCAATGTCTATCTCCTTTGGTGACTACATGGTATCTTTCTTTGACTTCACCTACTCTCTCTCTCTTTTTCTCTCTGCTTCTGTTCTGATTTCCTGCCTGGCTTTACTCTATTAAGCCATTGACTGAAAGCAGCTTTTTTTAAAAAAAAATATTTATTTATTATGTATACAATATTCTGTCTGTGTATACGTCTGCAGGCCAGAAGAGGGCACCAGATCTCATTACAGATGGTTGTGAGCCACCATGTGGTTGCTGGGAATTGAACTCAGGACCTTTGGAAGAGCAGGCAGTGCTCTTAACCTCTGAGCCATCTCTCCAGCCCCTGAAAGCAGTTTCTTTACATATTCACAGCATTCAGAGGGGAGTCCCACATCAACAATACATCTATAATTTGGCATAGTGTTTAGACTCACAGTGTGCACAATGGTAGCTGTGACTAATAATAGCAGAAACAAATGGAGACTAATACAGCCACGTTGGGAGACATGTGGCCCTGTGTCCTGAAGCTGGTAAGAGTTCTGTCTTCTTCAGAAGGACTCAGATGTACCCATGTAACACAAAGAATATGCCTTTGGCTGTTTCTTTGCTGTGCCTCACACTGACAGGAAGTCAGAAGTCCTAGGCACACCGATGGAGCATTTTCTGCGTACACTGGACATTTGGGATCAGATGTAGCCCCTGCCTTCAAGGAGCAAGGGACAGGCACGTGTCACACGAGTAGAGCTGTGACAAAGGAAGGTTGAGATCTGAGCAGCAGCTCTCGGAGGGGCAGTGGCCCAGGCAGGTGGAAGAGCGACCACTCAGAGGTCTAGAAGGGGTCCTTCAGGATTTTTGTCTAGGGTGACTTGGGGATTTGAACGACTCGGGCAAGCAAGGCAACATAGGCAGAGGAACGGCAGGTGCATCGTTGTGAACCTCGAGGCTCACATCTAGGGAATGGCACCATGTTTGGGGTCCCACGTGACTCAGCAGGTGCATCGTTGTGAACCTCGAGGCTCACATCTAGGGAATGGCACTATCTTCGTGTTTGGGGTCCCACGTGTGAGTCACTTTTGAGGTCTGGTGGTGAAGATCTGATTTGTACCATTCGTCTGCTTCTGCCAGCACGGCCAGCATGGCCGCAGCACGGCCAGTCGGGAAGATCCGTGCCACGGCTGGCTGGTAAGCTAGTCGAGCTGTTGCCACATGCTATACCATGGTCGTAATGAGAACCCCCCAGAAGTGTTCCTGAGGAGACCCCGAAAGGAGCTTCTGAGATAAGCATGGTGCCAGCCTCTGGGTGGAAGCAGTGGGCACTGCAGAGCCTGGGGATGCTGCTGCTCGTGATCACCAGGGCTCCCAAGTGCAGGCTGAACCTCTGCTGTGACCCCAGAAGCTGTTCTTGGGGTTTGGACTGTAGCTCAGTTGTGTAAGCTATGGGATCAAATGGATAGTTTTAGGGTTCAGGCGAGGATCATCAGGATCATTAGCCAGAAGGAAGAGGCTGAGGTGAAGGGGAAGGGGGGGGGACTAAGAAAAGCAACACAGGGCGAATGGAGAGTTTATCCTGCAGCTCCTTCCTGCTGACGTACTTTCGTTGGGAGTAGGTGATGCCGGAAGACACTGTGGTTCAGTGTTAGAGTGGGCCGGAAGCGGACGGAAGAATAGCTGAGTTGGAGATGGCAGAGACAGGGCACAGGGCCTGAGGAATCCAGACTAATGGCTCTCACCCTCTCCTATTCCTACCCAAAGCTCTTGTCACTTTAGAAGATGGAGGGCTTCACCCTGAAGCCCTGATGCCAGAAGTCCCAGAGCTCCCTGCAGCCTTGCACTGTGGGTGCAGCCCCAAGCTGCTCTTGCCCTGATGTGCCCTCACATACTTTTGTAACCAGAGCAAAAGGCATTAGCAAGAGACAGGAAATGAGTCAAAACCCGTGCTGCCAAACCGCAAGGGCTATGCATCTAGGAATCAGCTGGAGGCTGCTGAAAGGCACATTCCTGACTCCACCCTCAGAAATACGGCTCAGCAGATCTGGGCTGGGCCTGCCAACTTAGCGTTTCTAACTTGTCTCCAGGCGACCACACTTTGGAACCTACTGGCCAAGACTCCATTCCTTTCCACCCATCGTCTACCCTGGTTATTCCTGTGTGTGTCTTGGAGGGTGTCCTTGATTTCCTTGTGTTCCCAAGAGTGGGTTCCTTGTTAGCACTGATGTTACATTAGCCATCGTGACGTGATCGTGATAGTTGTCATCCCATTCCACTCCGGGCTGGACTGTGCCTTCTCTTGCAGTCGCTGCTGCTCTGGCTTTCTACCCACGGCCTGTCTTCCCCTGCGGTGGTAGAGGGAGCACAGATGGAGAAGATCCTCATGGCACGCTGTGGAGCCGCTAGTCCAGGCTCAGTCTCCACTGTGTTAGGCCAAGTTGTGCAGAATTGCTGAAACCTTTCACTGTTTCCGGGTCTTTCTGAGGTGACCAGAGCTAGATGAGAATCACCTAAGTCGGGGTGATTCCTGACTGGGTACTCAGTGACATGCTGAGTCAGCACTCAGTTACTAAGCAACATATGGCCTAGGCGATGTTCATAGCAGGGCTCTCTAGAGCCTGGGCCTGGACACTGTGGTAACGTCCACAATGCCCTCAGTTGCCACTTACTTAACAGAAAGGTCTTCAGGCTGGGACTCAGGGTGACAGGCAGACCTGTCCAGTACTGGAGCTGTCACGATAGCTTCCGTTAGGAAGAATAGAAATGGGAGAATTTTGCTGGCATGGTCCATGCTGTAGGTAGGAAGTCTGCAGTTGCAGAGACCTGGGGATACCAATCCTTGCAAGGTTGGGGGCATTGTTAGCAGAGTCAAGGGAACCTGGCCTTAGCCTGCCTGAGCGGGGAATGAGCCACAGAGATGGCCGAGGTGCCGCATGCAGCATGACTATAGAGTTAGAAAGTCATTGTCTTGGCTCAGTGAGCATCATCGTCATCATCATCGTCATCTTGTTCTACCTTTCCGCAGGTTGGCTCCCATCATCTGAGACTACACAGAGGCCTAGAGGCCAACGCCCCTGCTTTCGAAAGGTAAGGACCATAGGGTACCATCCAAGACCTTCCATCCTCCATTCAGATAGCAGGGCAAGGGGCAGGACAGTGAAAAGGGAACCCCAATCCCAAATCAAATCTGCCTCTTTCTTTCTTTGGTCCTTTACCCAAGAGAGGAGTTCATAAAATGAGATTTTTTTTTCCTTGTTCTCAAGTCTTCTTGAAAATGAATTCATCAATGTGTAGGTAGCACACTATAATTATTTTATCTTATTGCTCCTAATTATTAAGAGATAATCTGAATTATATCAGCACTATTTCTGGTTAAAAGTAACATATTAAGTTTTTTTTTTTTTTTTTTTTT
>JAQHUG010000026.1:6993375-7011418 GCA_028555095.1 Dicrostonyx torquatus
CACACACTGATGGAGTCTCCGGTCCTCTCTTCCCTGTACACACTGATGGAGTCCTCTGGTCCTCTCTTCCCTGCACACACTGATAGAATCCTCTGGTCCTCTTTCCCCTTCACACACTGATGGAGTCCTCTGATCCTCTTTTCCTCCTGATTAACCAAACAGAAGGAGGCACTGGTATGTGTCTTTGGTGAAGTGTTCCAGCCTGGGCACCGTGTTATGGTTGAGTCACGCTGTCTTGGGGGCAGGGAGCGTTTGGAGAAAATTGACTGGGAAGAAGTGAGGAGGATTAGGGCCGTATGGTGGTTGCTAAGAAGTGCCCCTCTTCACACCAGACAGAAAGGGGAGACTCCAAACTACTGGATCAAGACTTACTATAAAGTCAACCAGACATTCACCCTCCCTAAGTGACTGTCTTAGTTCAAGGAACTCTTTAATTTTTAAGATTGTGCATATTTATTATGTGTGTCTACGCACACCCCAGTGCACCACAAGGCCACGTGGAGGTCAGAGGTGACTTGTGGGAACTGATCTCTCCTTCTACCATGTGGGTCTTGGAGCTTGCACTTGGGTTGTCAGGTTTGGTGGCAAGTTCTTTTACCTACTGGGCCATCTCATCATCCCTTAAGGAGCTTTTAAAATGAATAAAGCGGGCTCTGGGGTGATCTTAGCAGAAGATCCTTACTGTGATTGGGTGGCAGGGGCCCAGGGAGCCACTGCAGTGTGTGAGATACAATCAGAGCTGGGCCTGGTGTCTCAGACATGACACACCAGCTACTCAGGAGGCTGAGGTAGAAGGAGAGCAAGATCCGGCTCTGCCTGCGCTACAGAATAAGTTCAAGTCCAGCCTGGGCTTGCTAGTGAGTAGCTGTCTCAGAAAGCGAAAAAGAGGGCTGCTGTTGCTCAGTGCCCTAGGTTCAATCCTCACTACCACCAAAAACTCAAAAATAAAGCAAAAACTTGTCCAAGTCTGTGGGAGGGATTGACGCCTGGCACTCATGTTGGGGTACAGGCAGCGTGAAATCAAACCTGTAGAAAAGACAGGTGGAGGCCACGGGGTGGGCAGAGGGAGACGGGTGCTTCCCGCCAGCAGCAGGCCACGGGGTGGGCAGGGGGAGATGGGTGCTTCCCGCCAGCAGCATGAGGCATCTCTGACTTCTTTACATTCTCAGCACCACCAACAGGAAGATGTGGAGCGAGCAGCTGCAGAAAGCCATCTCCCGCTCCCATAGGTACATCCTCCTGACCTCGGCGCAGCTGGTGGGCGTCTGTCTTTATATCTTTGTACGCCCATACCACGTCCCATTCATCAGGTAAGAGCACGTAGTTTGTGAGCATCCGGGGACGCTTGTGAGCCTGTGTTTTGTTCTGTGACTTCCTCCCATGCCCCCCTCCTCCGACTCCAGCAGGAAACAGGGCCTGCCTTTATTCTCAATACACAGCAAGTCTCCCGAGGGAAGATGGGCTTGAATTGAATATTGTCTGGCAATTAAAAAGCCACCAGGGGGAAAGTCCTAACTCAGGAAACTGGCCTCCTAGGAGGAGTCAGGAGCCATATCAAGCAAGCTCAGGCAGGGCAAGGAGTGGGTGTCTCACTCACTCCCCCCCTCACAGGAATGCTCTGAGCAAGTGCTGAGCGGTCTGCTCCGGAAACGCCAGTGAGTTGTCTCTGTAGAATTCCTTTACCTCGTCATCACCTCTCTAAGGTGACGGCTTTGTAAGTGTGAGGAATGGTTAGCCTTAGGAAATGTGTGTTTCTAGGAGAGGGTGTGTGTACGTTAGACACTGGAGGAGTTTGCCTTTTGCTGCCTTTCTCCTATGGCCACAGGGTCTTGCTGGTGGCATGAGGGTTACTAATTTCTAGTGAGTATCCTGAGACCTGGCCAAGCACCTCCTCCATCTAGGGAGGGCCACTTGAATGCCCTTAGCCTCTGCATTCATCATCTTCTATTACCTAAAAACAGGTTCAAGGCCCCACCCCTGCCACTGTGGTACTAGGACAGTTTGGTCATGTCCCAAATTTAGTAGAAGTCTGGGCAAAGGTTCACAGTAAGTCCTAGGGAGAGTTGAGATGGAAGATTGGCAGATGCTCCTAACCTGCCTGAGGACGTCTCTCCTTGCCCTCAGTTTCCTGCCCTTTGGCCTCATGGCTGTTTGACTCAACCCTGGGCGGGTTATCACCCCCAGCTTGTCTCCCAAGTCACAGGTCTTACAGCAGTCTCCAGTGTGGCCTGCTCACAGGGACATGAAGTAGCTAACCATCTGGTCCTGGAGCCCTACACACTGGTGTTAGCAGAGACTGCTCGTTCGTTCCTGGCCACCCAGACCCAAAATAATCACAGAAACTGTATTAATTAAAACACTGCTTGGCTAGTCACTTAAGTGTATTGATATCTAGCTCTTATGTCTTAAATTAACCCATTTCTATTCATCTGTGTGTTGCCACATGGTTGTGGTCTACCATCGGGCGTCTGTCTCCTATGGCAGCTACATGGCTTCTCTTTGACTCTGCCTTCTTTCCTTCTCTATCTTGCTCTACTCTATGAAGCCAGTGACTGAAACAGCTTTATTCATTAACCAATAAAAGCAACACATAGGCAGAAAGACTTCCCACACCACACCAATGTTCTTCCCCAGTGCATTTGGACAAGGGCATTATGGGACCAACTCCTGGGTCAGCTTCAGGCATGTTTCCTGGTTCTCAAAGTTGTCCATTGCTGCCACATCATGAGAGCTGAGGGGTGTGGGAGGCACAGCAGTGAGACACTTTGTGTCCTGGTTAGGGTTTCTATTGCTGTGAAGAGATGCCATGACCACAGCCACTCTTATAAAGGGAACATTTAACTGAGGGTGGCTCTCTTTCTTCAGAGGTTCAGCCCATTATGACCATGAATGGGAGCAGGGAACATGGTGGTGTGTAGGCAGTGTGGTGCTGGAGCTGAGAGTACATCTTACAGGCAACAGGAAGTTGACTGACTGTCACACTGAGAGAAGCTGGAGACAAGGAGACCTCAAAGCCCACCCCCACAGTGACACACTTCCTCCAACAAGGCCACACCTCCTAATAGTGCCACTCCCTTTGGGGACCATTTTCTTTGAACCCACCACACACTCGCTGCTTCTGCTGGGGAGAAAATGGGGCAGACACAGGAGTATATGTTGGTAGCCTCACAGGATACTGGTGGAGGACCTGACAGGCACTTCTGACCTGGCAGAGTGCTCAGCAGTGAGAAGGCCCGTTGATCACAGTCACGTTGATCTCCAAGCTCTCAGCTACAGGCCCTTCCCTGTGGTCTCATAGGTTCATATCTTCCCACAGCCCACAGAGCATGCTATTCTTGTATTACAGGGATGTGGCCATCGACACCGTGAAGACTGGCATGGGGGGAAAGGCGGGGAATAAGGGCGCCGTGGGCATCCGCTTCCAGTTCCACAGCACCAGCTTCTGCTTCATCTGCAGCCACCTGACGGCCGGGCAGTCGCAGGTGAAGGAGAGGAATGAAGACTACAGGGAGATCACTCACAAACTCTCCTTCCCCGCGGTGAGCGGCATGTGGGTTGGCTGTGCACTGGTTGTGCGCTGGTTGGCTGTGTGCTGGTTGACTGTGCACTGGTTGGCTGTGCACTGGTTGTGCGCCGGTTGGCTGTGTGCTGGTTGACTGTGCGCTGGACCAGCCTGCTCAGTTCTGCCTTTCTGGCTTTCTAGACTGCTAAGAGGAGCCCCACCCTCACCCCTATGACCCCCATGAGAATCTCCACCATGGGGGAGGGGAGGTGTGCTGTCATTCATGGAAGAAGGACCGAGTCCTCTGGTGTCCTGTCACCTTCTACCTCAACTTCCCAGAAGTCCTTGGGCGACTTACCTTTTCTTGGGTGCACTTTGGGGTGTTTCAATTCAGATGATGGAAGAAAATCCGTGTGGTCATGTGAAGAACATTTGAATTCAAGTAGTATGACTTCCTTTTCGTGGTGGTAGTGTGGATTTTATTTTCTTCTGATACACACACACACACACACACACACACACACACACACACACACGAACTCCCGTTTTCCAAACTGGCAAATCCTGACTGAAAAGCCATAGTCCCCCAACCTATCTGCCCTGAGGTCTCCAGTAATGCATGTCACACTGCCCTCTAATGGCAACCTAGAGATTTCCATGCTAGAGTCAAGTGAAATCTATTTTCAAATTTAGATTTTAGTGTTCTCCTTCCCATGAAAAGAGGATACCCCCAGCACCTCAGCCTGATGTGTGGGCTCCACTTGCTAGACAGAAAAGTATGGCTCAGATGTCCTCACCACAGATCTGGAATTCTTCTCCTGTTGGACAGATCGGTTCCCTGTGAGAACAGGGCCGTTAAGACTGGCCTTCCCAAGGAATCAATACACAGCTAAGGTTCATCCGGTTTCAATTATAAGTATCCGGATCCTCGCTGTTGTTTTTCTCAAGTTAAAGAAAAAAATGTTAGGAAAATTTTTATTTGTATCTAATTCACTGTTTCTTACTTGGGAACTTTGAAACAGTATACTCCAAATACATGCCAATAATTGAAAATTTTTTTATATGGTCCTTCTTCTTCTTCTCCTTCTCCTCCTGTTCCTCCTTCTTCTTCTGTAGAAAGAAAAGTTGAATGAATGTATAAATTAGTTCTCTGTACTGGTTGTGTGGATTACAATAGCCACTGACCACAGGTAGCTATTTAAATTTAAATTAATTTAAAATCGCGTGCATTTTGCCTTAGTCTTCTGTTGCTGTGAGAGACACCATGACCTCGGCAGTTCCTTTAAAAGAAAGTGTTTAATTGGGGCTTGCTTACAGTTTCAGAGGTTTAGTCCATTATCAGTGTGGCAGGGAGTATGGTAGCACGCAGGCAGACACGGTGCATACAGATCCACAGACAGCAGAGAGAGAGTGACACTGGGCCTGGCATGGGCCTCTTTTTTTTAATTTTATTATTTTTTTTTTTTTTGGCATGGGCTTTTGAAAGCTCCAAGCCCACCCGCATATTTCCTTCAACAAGGCCACACCTCCTAATCTTTTCAAAGAGTTCCATGCCCTAGGCATTCAATTTTAGGAGTCTGTGGGGGCCATTCTTCTTCAAACCACCGCATTTGGTCTTGTTCAAAATTCTTGGCGTGTACTGGTCTTTGGCCAGTGGCTCCCTCAGTCAGCAGTGTGGAAAGCGCTCCCACTGCCATAGTAAAATGCATGGCTTGGTTAGGTCCATCCTAATCTGTCTGTACCATCCGTGTGAGTGGAGAAATTTGAACACCATGATAGAGGGGAGAGCTGGCTTCCGAGCTAGGTAGACCTGGGTTCAAATATCAACTTTATCATGTAGTAGCCTTGTGGCTTTTGGTGAGTTACACAACACACGCACAGAGGGAGGAGTCACCTTAGTGTCTGCTGCGTGGGCTCTGTAAGGATAGGGTTCACTTGGAGCAGCTGCGCTGGTCCATATGTCACAGCTACTGTCATTGTGCTAGGGAGGAGCTCTTGAAGGACTGGCTGGAGATGATTGGCTCCTGCTGGGCAGGATGGGAGGCAGGGGAGTGATGGAGAAGTCTACAGTACTGCAGACGGTTCCTTCATGCTGAGCATCTGGGAAACACCTCTCGAGATTCAGACATAGCAAGGAGGAGCGCAGTGACAGAGTGGCTGTTGGTACAGGGCTTTTCGAGTGGTTTGGAGACTTGGTCCGGGCCGCTCAAGAACACTGTTGTACAACATAGAAAAGCAGGGCTGAGGATACAGCTCATGTTTATCCTGTGTACACCTGGGTGTGGAGGTGCACTCCTGTTATCTTGGCTACATAAGGCTGCACGGGGCCCTAACTCAAAAAATAATGAAATAAAATAGAGAAGCAAATTATGTAAGGGTTTCTTGGAAAGTTTATAGGGCTAGGTAAAAATCAGACACTCTGGCGGAAAACTTAACATTTTAGGAGAAATGCCCAAAGACTTGTTCCTTTCCCCTCCCCCGCCTTCCTCATACTCATGTTCTTTACAACTTAGGGGCGAAACGTCTTTTCCCACGATTATGTGTTTTGGTGTGGCGATTTCAACTACCGCATCGATCTTACCTATGAAGAAGTCTTCTATTTTGTTAAACGCCAGGACTGGAAGAAACTTATGGAATTTGACCAGTTACAGCTACAGAAGTCAAGTGGGAAAGTAAGTTGTACCTCTAAGATCTGTTCCGTAGCTGTTACGGTGTCGAGTATTGTCTACTGAACGCAGGTACACGGGCTCTGATGGTGAAGAAGACACACGGGGTTTTCTGAAGCGAGAAAAGCAGGACAGTACAGTCACACAGACTGCCGAACACAATTAGGCTCTGGCTGGTCATACACAGGGCACCTGTGTCTTGCTAAGGCTGAGAGGCTGTCTCACAGTGGGAACAGTGAGGGGTGCCCACTTTCCCCCACCTCTGTCCTGTGCTTTTAGACAGGTGGAGTCAGCTCCCAGAGAGACTCCCCAGAGAGGGTGTGTGCTCAGCCTGGGTCATGGTTGCCTTCTCGTGTCCCCCTGGACACGTCAGATGGACCACTGTGTTGGAGGTGTTGAACACTGGTGTCCGTGGTCTACCTGAACCAAATGCACTCATCAATCTATGCTCCTGCGGTCTTTGTAGGGACTGCTTTGTTTCTGGTATCAGAAACTGTAGGGTGACATTTTGGACTCCACTCATAATGTGTGGTGTTGTCCCTTTCTTATTGGCGAGAATGCCGACCAGATCATTTGCACATAGGCTCCCCTGAGTGGCCACACTCCTGTTGACACAATGGAGAGCTAAGTTGAATTATGCATCAGTAGTCAGCACACCAGGCCACCAGTTGCTACGAAATTGTCCCTCACAGAAGAGTGCACATGTGGTATACCATGAACCAGATTTCTAAGGTCACCAAAGACATGGCATAAATGACCCAGGTTCGGGTACACAGTAGTGGTTTTTAACCTGTGAGTCGAGAGCCCCTTAAAGTTCACAGAACAGTAGCAAAATTACGGTTATGAAGTAGCAACAAAAAAACTTTCATGCTTGGGGGTCCCCCAACATGAGGAACTGTATCCAAGGGTTGCAGCATTAGGAAGGATGAGGACCACTACCCTGTAGACTTGTCTTCATTTCTTTAGAGTCAGAGCAGCCAGCTTCCTGTGTCCACAGCTTATCCTCTCCAGCTAGGACCATTGCTTATTTCAAAGTCCCGCTTTCCTAGCAGCCAGTGTGTGAGCGCCCTTCGTCTTTGAGAATGCAGCTGCTTCAATGCACAGGAAGGAGAAATGGTATCTCTCCCTTCAAAAAAACGAGACTCAGCCACCATTCTGAAATTTGCTCTAACTGTAGAGTATACAGATGAGCCGTATCCCGCTGCGAATCTTTTCTCTGCCTCCACCTAATTCTCACTGCCTTCTCTGCTAGCTACATCAAGTGAGGGAGCCTTTGCTCCAGCCCAGGCCACACTGTGTACTGGCACTGGAATGCCCAGATGAGCACAGCGACCCCTGTCCTGTGATTCCCTTCTCTGTCTCCAAGAGTGACAGAGGTGACTGGCAAGGATGCAGAGGAAGAATGAGGTACCACGATGGTGTGGGTGTATCCAGCTATTAAGAGGCATTTATGTCCAATATTAGACACATTTACAAATAGAGATTCTACCACTTTTTAGAACACTTTGGAATGTACCACTTTTTTTTTTATTTCTGAAGTTAGCCTTGTGATTTCTTCCTCTGGATAGATTTTTAAAGACTTTCATGAAGGAACCATTAACTTTGGACCCACCTACAAGTATGATGTTGGATCAGCTGCCTACGATACAAGTGACAAGTGCCGTACCCCAGCCTGGACAGATAGGGTGCTGTGGTGGAGGAAGAAACATCCGTATGACAAGACAGGTGAGTGCCCTGTGTCTGTCTGAGACAGAAGGGGGGCAGTGAGAACTAACACAGAGGGAAAGAACCAGTCACTCAGCCCAGGGGCCTGGCCGTGTGAATCACGTTTTTCTCAATTAGTCAACCACATGATACCAAATCATTCTGGATGTCACCATCTTTGAGCCACCTCTATGCTGGTTCTGTCTCTCCATTGTGGCTGCTCCCACCCACCTTCTTCCCTTTATCCTGGGGAGAAAGAGGAGCGAAGCCATGGGCTATCTCTCCCCACTCCTGACACCACTCAGATGCTTTACCAAGCCCATTTTCTTCAACCAGATCCTTACCTCTCAAAGCCACAGTTCCAAATGGAACATGAGCCAGACTTGTTTTTTTCATTAGTTAATTGTGAAGTTTATTTTGAAGTCACTGATGCCTAGAAGGGAGGCGAATCTCATTAAAGTTAGAGCACCTGCAATCTAGAACACAAACAGGCTCCCCACTTTCCAAGAGAGAGGTCTATGGAGATTTCAAAGCCAGGAAACTAGAGCCACAGGTAGAAGAGAACCGGTTGTTCTGAAAACATCTGCGTGGTTCCGGGGTACTGAGAGCAGGGCCAGACAGTTCTGGCTTCTGAACCTCAGTGTCTCTCACTGTGCAAAGACTGCAGGTCTCAGAGGCGGTGGACTGCTGCACCCTGGTCCTTAGCTTCAGACATGAGCCGGGGGTAGGGGTCAAAGGGTGCCGTGGTGTTTTCACCCCAGCCCCAAGTCAAAGTTCAAACTCAAGGGGCAGGGGCGGGGGTTAGGAAAGCAAATGAGCCTGAGCCAAGGTGCTTAGGGACAGAGATCTTTGCTGCAGGCAGTCATACTTCCATTCGTAGACATTGATATGGTTTTGTGTCTCCTGTTGGCCGTTGGCTTCTTGAATGGAACTTCATGAGCAGCTGGAGAACTCAACCTTCTAGACAGTGATCTAGATGGTGACACCAGAATCAGACACACCTGGTCTCCAGGAACCCTCAAGTACTACGGCCGTGCGGAGCTACAAGCATCCGATCACAGGTATGGCCCTGATTGGTGAGAACATTGGCTCCACTTTCTGACACACGTCCCTGTATGGAGTGGAATGTGTGAGTGAGTGTGTGTGTATGTGTGTGTGTATGGGGGGAGGATCTGTGTACCCACCATAATTAATGGGTAATAATTGTTAGCATTTTGTCATTGCTCTGTATCACAAATGATGTCATTTATGAAAATTTCAAAGATACGACCTGCACAATGTTGTATTTTCAAAATGTTCCCAGCCGCTCCAACGCACAGCTGGCTTTCCTGTTAGTTTTCAAGCTGGGGTCCTGTGCAACTTACAGATCTGGTCCACTCATTTGCAGCCACTGTCCATCTCTAAGCAGAGCCGTGGGACTGACCCACTGGCCTGTAGATGACGCTTTTCATCCAGTATTTGCGTTGTGGCGAATACCGTACTGTTTATATCTTGGGTTCAGGTTGTTAGACACTCCGAGATGTCATTTCAGCTGCCATGAGCTAAGAATGGAAGGAGACAGCAGATGGCAGGGAGAGGAGTCTAACGGTGGCCTCTGAGGGGATTTGCTAGTTTGTGGAACACCTTGCAAGAAATGTTGTAGACGTTGGCAGCATAAGATGGTACAGGCAAGAGAGGTTTAATTCTCCTGTAGTTGCTACCAGAACTGTGTAAGGTTCTTCAAAGAAAGGAAGGAGGAAGAGAGTGGTAATCCTGGGTCAGCTAGTGAGTCAGAACGTTAGGTCCTGATTCTTTTATCCCCTCCTATCAGCATTGCTGAGGGGAAGCAGTCTTTGTGGGAATCTTTATCCTAATTTCTGGTGTTTCCTTAGAAAGAGCTCCATAAACCCAAAGAAATTGTGTTTTGAGACTCCTAGCATGGATTGCCATCAAGTCATGTGACAAGCTTGTGTTCCAGCCGAGTGCGATGCCTAGGGCTGGCAGTCTGTGGGTTCATGAGCTAACAGCTCCGGGGGACGGGAAGGTTAGAGGCTGGGATGTGACACCTGCCTAGGCCAATGACTCTCCACCGTTTTCTCTGCCTGTCTGATGCAGACCAGTGCTGGCCATTGTGGAGGTGGAGGTGCAGGAGGTGGACGTGGGAGCCCGGGAGAGGGTTTTCCAGGAAGTGTCCTCTGTCCAAGGCCCGCTGGATGCCACCGTGGTTGTGAACCTTCAGTCGCCAACCTTAGAAGAGAAAAATGAATTTCCCGAGGACCTGCGCACAGAGCTTATGCAGACTTTGGGGAATTATGGGACGATTATTCTGGTCAGGTAACCCACCCCTCAGATGCATGTTCTGGGGTGTCTGTGAGGTCCGGGAGAGCCACGTTAAATTTCCTAGTATTGACTGGCTAATCTCTGTCACAGGATCAACCAAGGGCAGATGCTGGTGACTTTCGCAGACAGCCACTCGGCTCTCAGCGTGCTAGACGTGGACGGTATGAAGGTGAGGGGCTCGCAGTCACACTGTGGCATAGAGCTGGCCCGTTCCCATGGTTACACGGCCATGATTTCCACTGGCCGGTGCCCTGCCTGTGTTGGCACCACAGCGCGTCACAACTCGGCTTCTCCATCTGGGTCTTGTGTCTTGGAGCTGGCCCGTCCAGCTTGCAGAAGCTGAAATTGGGGTTCCCAGTGGGTTCTCTGCTCCCACCTATCGGAGAGTGCTTCCCTCCTTTCTCCTGAGACTGTTTTGGGACGTGCAGCTCACACTTAGTTCCATTCTGCTAGGATCCTGATTTAAATTTGCAAAGAATGAAAAGCTGGAGGTGTTCACTTAATTTTTATTCCAACCAAATGTGTGTGAGCTGTACCGAGCTCACCTGGGATCCGGACTTTGGGTTTCCTTAGCACATTGTAATGAATGCACAGTTTGGGAGAGAAGAACCGTGACCGAAGGAAACTGGTGACTTTTCTTTCTTCCCGCTGACTGGCCTCCCAGGTGAAAGGCAGAGCCGTGAAGATTCGACCAAAGACCAAAGATTGGCTGAAAGGCCTGAGAGAGGAGCTCATTCGGAAGCGTGACAGCATGGCGCCTGTGTCTCCCACCGCCAACTCCTGCTTGCTGGAGGAGAACTTTGACTTCACGAGTCTGGACTATGAGTCAGAAG
Source organism: Dicrostonyx torquatus (assembly GCA_028555095.1). Classification (NCBI taxonomy): domain Eukaryota; kingdom Metazoa; phylum Chordata; class Mammalia; order Rodentia; family Cricetidae; genus Dicrostonyx; species Dicrostonyx torquatus. The sequence goes on from JAQHUG010000026.1 coordinate 7,004,400, forward strand.
GTAAGTGACCCTGACAGGAAGGACAGGCAAAGAGTTCTAGGGATGGGCAGGCCTCACCCAAAACCCCACCTCACAAAGGCTGCTGAGGACACATGAAGTTTGGCAGTTGTATCTGTGTGATAGTGGTGGGTCACATCCGTGTGTTCCAGTGTTCACATATGGAGATGATGCAGAGAACTGGAAAGGGACAAGATGTCCTCCTGTGTATTAATAGGCTTAGAGACCGTTAGCTATGGGCATGAATTGAGATGGGAAGCTGGCCTAGGGATCTGGCTCCCATGGCTGCCAGAAGAGTCTCATAGAATTCTTGTGGTAGTTACATTGGCTTCACTGTGTCCAAATTCCTTTATAGGGAAGGAATTCTGCATTTTTGGCTCACAGTTCATATGTCCATAGCTGTCTTCATTAGGGTTCCTTCTACTTTCATAAAACCATGACCAAAAGAAACTTGGAAGGGAAGGATTTGTTTCAGCTCACAGCTCCACGTCACGGGTCCATCATTGAAGGAAGTCGGGCAGGAGCTCGAGGCAGAGGCTGTGGAGGAACGCTCCTTAGGGGCTTGTTCCCCGAGACTTGCTCAGCCTCCTTTATTATAACATCTAGGACCATGAGTCCCTGGGCCAGGCCCTCCCACATCAGTTAAGAAAATACCCCCCAGACTTGTCTACAGGCAACCTTCCGGAAGCATGCTCTCAACTGAGATCCCTCTTCCCAAATGACTCCAGCTTGTGTCTTGTTGACACACATCTAGCTAGACAATAGCCTTTGGATCTTTGAATCTGGGTCTCGGCAAGACAAGAACATTGTGTTATGGGAGTGTGTGAAAGTGGCTACTCCCCTCCCCTCAGGGCACAGGGAGCAGAGAGAAAATACCAGTGTTGTCTTCTATTCCAGTTGGGCCTCCAGGCCTAGGGATCTGCATGAGCTCTTCCTCTCCCACTTAATCCTCTCTGGACACATCCCCCACAGACACCTTCTCAAAGGCATCCGCAAGCCAATCAAATTGACAGCTAGCAAGACGGTCCCACTGGTTGAAGGCTGGGCTGCTTGCTGCGCCCTGATGACTCTCACGTAATTTGTTCCTCCTCAAAGGGGATGTTCTTGAGGACGACGATGATTATTTAGTGGATGAGTTTGGCCAGCCTGTGGTCTCAGACGGTGAACTTGGTGGCGACGACCCTTCCGATGCCATGAGCTCCTCAGCCCCTGTCAGCAAATCTCCGGGATTAACTAAAAAGAAGCAACATCCAACATACAAAGGTATCTCCTCCCCTGCTTTCCCAGGTTAGGGTTGGAGCAGTGTCCTCTTTTTCTCTTGAAGGTCTGCTGTCAAGTGCATAGGTCCCAGGAGAGGGTCATCCAGCGTAGAGTAACAGAGCTTGGCCCCGGGGAGGGCTCCACACGTCACACACCTGTTTCCTCTGGCTCTTTCATTTTACCGGTGTTTGTTTGTGTAACACATCTACCTGGAGATGTCGTCCTGTTGCCTTTAGGTACTCAAGGGGCCACATCTCTCTGGAAGCTGCTTTGACATTTGTGACTTTGTCCCCCAATACTTTTTGAATCTTCAGGGACTCCCGATGAGACACATTCAGTCTCGACACTTTGATGTCCTTCTTTCAGTCACATGATGTCATATTATACAGTTTAGAATCAAGGAGAGCAAAAGGGGGCTGGGGGATGAATTCATATCCTGAATTAAATGGCTGAATGTTAGATTCAGTTGACTGATCCATCCAGAATTCCCCATCTCCCCACTGTCAGTCACTCTGTCCCTAACTGGAGAGAAGCAGCGTTAGCCCACAGGATCCTTGAGCTAGGGCTGGAAATAGAACATGGCTGACAGGGAATTAAGGTGTTTCCTTGTCAAGAGAGGTCCAAAGACCCGCCTACCCTCATGTCCCTTGGATTAGATAATGGTCCCCAAACTGATTGGTAGCTTGCTGCTCTAGCACCGCTGGTTGGTTTTAACCTTTTGAATTGCCGAGTCGGCCGTAGAGATTCAGATTTGGTCAAGTGTGCGAGACAGTGTGTACACAGACAGTGGCTGACACAGGGTCAGCATCTGTGGCCTTTGCCTTCCTCTGGTCTTCTCTCTTGTTCTTCTCAGAGGAACGTCCCAGGCCAGTCATGGCATCAAGCCCTCAGGAAGTGGCTAGGGGAAGCTCCTAGTATCCAAGAGCATGTTCCTGGGTGCTAGGCTAAAAAGAAGGGATACTTCTCAGCTTCCAAATCAGTAGCGACATTTTAGAATGAGGAATGAAGCTCTCTTCCCTATTGGGGGGGTGTGTGTGAATTTTAGTAACTCTGGTTTCACTGTGTCGTTTGCTTGTGTAGATGTGTTGGCTGATCACTTTTGAAAGTCTATACATTAAAACATACCAGGGTTTTTCCAGTCTGGTACACTAGGCCCAGAGTTCGCTGAGTGTTCCAAGCAGGCATTGGGCATACCCTCGCCCCTGCAGAGGGGCTCTCACGTCTGAACCGGCCTAGCTGGGTATCCCACGGCACCTCCTTTGGCGCGCTCTGTGCACAAAGCCCTTTGTGAACCTTGCGTTGGGAAGAGACCGTCTTTCTCACAGCTGCCATGTCCTCCAGACGACGCTGACCTGGTGAAGTTAAAGCAGGACCTGGAAGTTGTTGGGGATTTTCGACACCGTTCTCCGAGCAGGTCCCTGTCCGTCCCCAATAGGCCTCGGCCACCTCACCCACCACAGAGACCCCCCCCTCCAAGTAAGACTTTGCTTGCTCTGAGCTTGCCACCGTGCCTGCTGGGAAATTAACCACACCCCCTCCTGCTATGGAAACAGAGCTCTGGACTCCTGCTGAGTCCCTTCTGATGCTCCCCTCTCCCCGCCAAGGCTGTTTATCCAGGAACTTGGCTTTTGCTTCCAGACACCCTACATTTGAAACCGTGTGTAGAAATGGCTGTAGCCCTTTGAGAGAATTTTCCTAGCCTTTCAGTCAGGTGCTTGTTTCCCTGACAGATGCCCAGACCTGCTCTTCGGGACTCTGTCTGGTTCACCCGGAGACCCGAGCATGCATGCTGCTAGCCCAGGCCACGCTCCACCTTCTGCTTCTGTTCTGGCGCTCTGGGGATGAGTCCTGTTTGACGCAGGCTCTCCTAGGATGAGAAATTACATTGTTCAGCCCCTCCGGCAATGCTTCTCCCATCAAACTCGCCTTAACCTGAGAATAACCTTGTGGCTTGCTTTTGACTTATCTCTGTTTTACGCCATTATGGTTTCCTTTCCCCTAAACTGTGACAGTCAAAAACACAGACCTTTCTAAGCTGTTCCTTCCCAAATCGGGTTCACCCAAAGCTAATGTACAGCAGTAAGCTGTGTTGAGCTGGCAGCAAATCTTTGCTTTTGTGGGCAGGAAACAGAACTGATACTGAATATTGTGTTTATAAGGTGTTGGGGGTGAGAGACCACAGCAAGAGGAGAGTGTGCCCAGGCCAGTATGGGTTTCTTAGTGAGACTGTCTCAAAAAATAACTTCAAAGTTACAAAAATAAAATTTATAAATCAGATTATATGAGAGCTTTAATAAAAATAAAGAATTATAGAGAAGAATCAAGATGTAAAAGTTACTTGGCTACCTACAAGTAACAGTTTTAATCAAAAACACTTCCATTGTTTTTCCCATTGTATACACGGCTATCTATCTATACACTATGGCCAAAGAAAAAGTTTAAGGGCTGGGGCTGTGTGCTAGCCTCTGACTTGCATGAGACACGAGGTTCAATCCCTAATCCTGACAAAAAAAGTTTTTTTTAAATGAATTGCCATCACTTTTTTGCTTGGTCATTTATTTTTACTTCACTGACTGTGTCATTAAATATTCTAAGACATTAATGGCTAAAAAGCAAAAGGTAATCATTTATTTCTCTGAGCTGAGAACTCTAGGACTTTTATTGTCTCTCAAACATTTAAAAAAAAAACAGCAAGCAAATGTTCTGGGGCTGGGAAGATAGCTCAGTGGGGAAAAACTCATCACACAAGCCTGATGACCTCTGCAGTGGGCTCTGTGGACCTCAGATCACCAGAATCTGTGTAAAAGCCAAATTTACAAAAGTAAAAATCCAAATGCTGTCTTTAATCCCAGCATTCTTAGCGCAGGATGGGAGGAGGAGGTAGGGGAATCCCCAGAAACTTGAGACCCAGGTACCCTGCAGCATGCAGTGCTAACTGTCTCAAACCAGTTGAAAGATAAGGACCAATACCTTAGACCGTCCTCTGTCCTTACATGTGGAATGTGTGTGCCCTCACACACAAACACACACACATGCTTCGTGTACATACCTACACATACACACATGCAAACCATTGTTCAACAATAACATTTGAAATAATTGGTCCTGATAATAATGTCTTAATCCACTTAAAAATCAGTTGGTTTGTATGTAAGATTAGAACCCGCTGTGTGTTAGATTTAAATTTGCATTCTAGTCCTGCTTCCCTAGACAGTCCGTGTCAACAGGCCAAGCTATCACAGACAGAAAACCTGCTTTGTTTCTCGTGGTGCTGGGGATGGAGCCCAGGGCCTCGTCTATGCTGTGTGAACGCTCTACTGTTAACCCACAGCCACAGCCCTAAAGAGAAACCTTGGAGAGTCTTATGGGGCCTGCCTGGGAGCGCTCTGTATGGCTTGTGAGTCTGTACTCCTGACCATGGCTGTGTCTGCCTCTGCCGCTGCCCCCTCCCAACTTCCTGTAGCTTGCTACCATGTTACCAAGTCGCTGAAGCTGACCGCCTGTCCTTTCCGCAGCTGGCTTGGTGGTGAAGAAGTCAGCCTCCGATGTTTCCATCTCCTCCGGCACTCACGGGCAGTATTCAATCTTGCACACTGCAAAGCTTCTTCCTGGAGCACCTCAGCAACCAGTGAGTCCTCTGGCTCCCGGGGAAGTGGTTAGCAGGTCAAGGGAGTACTCCACCCCAAGATCATGTGGACCGTGCCTTTTCAAGGAATATGTACCTCTGTCTCCTTAACCCTCCCCCTGCCCATCACTCATTCCCCAAACCCCTAATGCTTAGTTGCATCTTCTTTCCAGGACTGTTAGGTGGTTGTGCAGAGCGCTGTAGGAGAAGACGCTGGGATCAATCACCCCCATGTCCCTGCAAAGCAAACCGCCCACTTCCAGACCCCTCTTTGACTCCCTTGCGATTCTTAGCTTTGCCTAGAGCTATAGAGCAGTTAGTGGGGAAGGGAACAGGAAAAGGTCAGATGTGTTTCGCCATGTTGGTGTCAGGTTAGAGACCCACTGGGCCTGAATCCTGCCAAAGCACGGTTCTGAAAAATTGCAGGGGAGGGGGGACGGGGCTCATCTGTGGGAGTCTGAACTGCTGGTGGACATGCAGGTGAGGGTCAGTGGCAAGGAAGTGAAGGCTGTGCTGATGTGCCCAGGAGGATTACAGGCTGGCGAGCTGGACCAGGCTGCATATGCAGGCTGAGGCGTTGACTGATTTCCAGAATGTACAGTAATGAAAGTGACTCTCAGGTGACCCAGGAGCTGAGGGAAGAGGAAGAAACTCCTGTTGGGACACATCAGTCTGGGAGGGATTTTTATACTCACACAGACCATGGAAGGCACGGCCTAAGACTGCTCTCCAGCTCTGCCTGGCAGTGGAAGACCACATTACTGAGGCCCTGCTATCACCCTGTTTGGGAGCTGAAGGTCTTTGACTCTGGCCTATTGTAATCCTCTTCTTGGTGGGTAGAGAAGGCTATTAGGAGATGCGGTTTAGACATAATGGGTGTGTCCGTCATCTGACGAGGTTCTGCACAGTTCACAGCGCCATGCAGACCTCTGCAGACAGGCAGGTGGTGCACACGCTGCATGCCTCAGAGGCTCATGCCCTGCCTCTGTTAATCCGTGTCTCTTTCCGATTCTGCCCCCAAGCCCAAAGCTAGAACTGGAATAAGTAAACCATACAATGTCAAACAGATCAAGACCACTAATGCTCAGGAGGCAGAAGCAGCCATCCGGTGTCTCCTGGAAGCTAGCAGAGGTAGGTTCTCCTGGTAGCCACCTTCCCTGGCCAAAGAGAGTGCCAAGTCCCTTTGTATCCTCTTACTGATAGAAGATCGGGGTCTCTGTTCTTTCTTTCTTTTCCTTCCTTCCTTTCTTCCTTTTTTTTCTTTTTTTTTTTGACATAATGTTAACTGGAGGTAGCTATTAGTATTTTATTTACTTATTTTTGAAATATTTTTCTTTTAAAATTACATACTCAAAATTCATGAAGTATATAGAAAGTAATTCAATGATGATTAGGCAGTATTTTAGAGAGAAATAAACGGAGCTTTTACAAAGGTTGCTGTTGGGCCAGTGAACCTGCCGATCTGCACTCAGCCCCAGGACTCACATAGTGAAAGGAGAACTGGTCACCCCGAGTTGTCTTGTGACCTCCACAAGTGCAGCGTGGCACTTCTGCCCCTCCGTATATGATAACTATATTAATGTAAACATATTTTAGGAAAAGGCTAGAATTGCAAAAACTAACTCATTCTGCCAACTGGGTGACAAAGGACCATTGTGTAAATGTCCTTGCTGCAAACAAACAAAAGCCACCATTTAAGCCATGGCGGAGCGTAAATAAACCCTGTACTTGAGGCTGGGCCATCTTCCCAGCTACCCTCCTGGTAACGCTCTGCTGCTGTCTCCTCACTGACCCTCGCTCCTGCTCTTTCACTGCTCCTAACAATCGCTGTCTTGGTTTTGGGCTATAATCCAGAATCTCTTCTGGAGATGAAAGATTATGCCCTTTGTAAAGAAATATGGATAGCTTATAATTGCCCAATTGGATTATCCAGGGCATTCGTCCGACTTGGAATTTGCGACGCACTGAAGGAGGGCAGAGGGCCCGGGTTAGAAACCTGAGGAACATTGCTGAAGGATTACACAGCATGCGGGAGGGAGTTGTTTTTTATTAATTGGAAAATGAATAAAAAATATAGTACATTCATACAGCGGAGTATTAGTCAGTTGTGGGAATGTAGCGGCACATATTACAGTGA
>JAQHUG010000026.1:7011894-7026486 GCA_028555095.1 Dicrostonyx torquatus
TCCATGGAAGGTAGATCCACAGAGACAGAAAGCTGTAAGGAGGAACAAGGAATGGGTTTCTTTTTGGCAGAACAAAAATGTTGTAGAATTGGATAGTGGTACTGCCCGTGAATGCATTAAAAACCATTAAAACAAGTAAATGTTAAGGTGGATAAATTATATCTCAGTGAAATATAAAGAGCAAACAGCTCTAGTGACACACATTAGCAAGGGTTGAGGTCTGAAGTCTGCCCACCACATCGACGTGACACAATCTTGTTCATACACCCCTGTTGAGGTTCCAGTGCTTTGTGGGTGGGTCCTCTTCCTTGAGAAATGTCTGGCACTCTCTGTATGATATCAGGGTCTTGCTGATGTTTCTCCAGGTCCTGTGGGTTCCAGGCCTACCCCTGGAACAGTGAAGGTGACTGTGAATCTGGGGTCAGACCCGGCTGTCTAGTCCTGACTCGCCCTAAAGCCCTCTTGTAGCTGGAAGGAAACACTGGATTAATATGGCGTTGAGATGTAGACTCTGTAAATGTTAGGTCGTGCACTAGATTCCATCACCTTGGACTTGAGCTGAGCGATTTTATGTTTCAGGTATCCCAGAAGCAGCCCCAGGTGCCATGCCCTTGAGGGACCAAGGGTCTTCTAAGCCAGAGGCCTCCCTGGGGCCCGCAGCCCTGCCCCGCCGGCCTGCTCCTAGGGTTCCTGCCATCAAGAAACCAACTTTGAGGAGGACAGGAAAGGTAAGAAGTCACTCCTTCCAAGGTCGCTCGAGGTCTTGTTCCATGAAGTTACGTCAAGAACAGAAATGAGGCTGGACTTGGTTTCCTTACCCACACCTGCATCCCAGACTTAGCCATGTCTAAGCCACGATTCATTTGGCAACTGCTTTCCCCTCATTTTCCCGCTGCATCTTGGCCTCAGCTGAGCAGAGCAAGAACCCGACTGTCCTTTGCAGGTTCTCACTGTGACAGTTACAAACAGCTTCAGAGGGACTGCTTCCTGAATGCTCCCGGTCTTCACGGGGAACGGCTATGGATGCTCTTTCTGTCCAGTGGTCTCATGCTGCTGTTGTGTGTGGTACATGCATGTGGTTTCATACGCACAGATTTATGTGCATTAGAAAAGCACCAATGGGGGCTGGAGAAGACGGCTCAGTGGCTGAGAGCACTTGCCGCACCAGCATGAGGACCTGAGTTCGGACCCCACCATTCACACAAAAGCCACCATGCAGCCACACATGTACCTGCAACCGCAGAGATGTAAAGGGCAGAGGCAGGAGGATTGTTGGGGCTTAATGGCTGCCAGCCTAGCTCCAGATTCAATGAAAGTCTCAAAGGAATAAGGTAGAGAGTGGTAAATGAGCATACCCAAGGTCCTTCCTGTCCAGAAGAGGTTCATACGCCAAATCTCTCTCTCACACACACAGAGAAAACCACTAACCAGTTGCTAAGATTAGCAGTTTTACTCTGCTCACATAGCCATGGTCCTGCAGGCTCACACGGCCATGGTCTCCTGCAGGCCCGACAGCTTCTCACCGCTTTTCTTGCAGATCGTTTTCTGCTCTCGCTCACAAGCTTCTCAGCCTTGCTTACTGCTGCAGAGACATGAGTTTGTAAGGACAGTAGCTGCACAGAGACTGACACCTGTAGATACTTCTGGATCTTCTGTTTGATCTCAGTTCTAGGAGCGGGCCACTCGGTAATCCCTGTCTGGGCACCAGACAGTGACTTTTGCTTTTCCAGCGTGCCCAGTATGAGAGGTCACTCTGGCATGTGCCTACTTCCTGGGTTTGCTTTCTGTCTTCTGGATTGTGCATCTGTCCTGCGTTGCCCTGTTGCTGCCTGTCCACTGCCTTCGCTTTGTTGCAGAGTGAACTCTCCCCGTCTTTCTCATCTGCAGGAGTAGAGCTGGGTAGTCTTTTCAGTGGCTGCACAGGAATTTTGGTACAAGGCTGGCGGAGGAGACTTGGGCTTTCAGTTTCTTTTCTTTCTTAAGAACAAAAGCTGACAGTGGACCTGGACCCCTGGCCTTAACTCCCCAGCCCCATCTGTACCAAAACTTCACTTTGTACCATGTAGTTTAAAAGCAGAGCTACAAAGTGGGGCCCCTGTGTGACGTTCTCCCTCCTTCTGTATTGAAATACAAAATACCCCAGGGGAAAGTAGAGCCCTTGGTCCTTCCAGCTGCATCCTGCCCCTCCAGTGTGGTTCAGTGCATGCTGAATTACCTGCTTAGGCCTGCAGCCTTAAGGAATGTTTGAGAAGGGCTCTCACTAAGGGAAGAGCATAGCCCCATTTTGTCAGGCTACAAGACAATTTCTTCGTAAATTACCCACTGTGGCTCTGGTTTTAAATCTAGTCGCTCAGTGCCCATGCTGGTCCATGGCAGTTGCTCATTCTGCTCACCCCACTGGCTGCCAGCCAGCCTCTTAGCTGAGCCTCATCCATCTCTATTTCCTCCTGAGTGTTGTCTGGGTGCCCGCTCCTTACGTGCCGGCTTCTTTTTTACATTTTACCTTACCTTTCCTCAGCCCACGTCACCGGAAGAACAGTTCGAACAGCTGCCTGTCCATTTTCCAGTCGCATCCCAGGAAATCAGCCTTGAGACCCCGTCTCCAAGGACAGTCCCTCAAGTCCCGCCTATTCCCAAACCAAGAACATTTCAGCCTGGGAGAGGCGTTGAGAGGAGGCCAAGCAGCAGCAAGACAGCACTTGATGAAGCTCCTCCCATGACAGGTGCTGTGGAGTTCCCGCCTCCAGAGGCCCCGTCTCTGGCTCCCAAGGTGCCCCCGAGGAGGAAGAAGTCTGCGCCAGCAGCCTTCCACCTGCAGGTCCTGCAGAGCAACAGCCAACTTCTCCAGGGCCTCCCAAGCCCCAGCAGCTCCCCATCCCCACCGCAGCCTGACGCCTACCCGCTCTGTCCTCAAGTGGGTCTTCTTGGCATGCCATCTGCTGTAAGCCCTGAAACTGATGAGCCCAGGGTGGGGGAGCCCCAGGCAGCCTGTTTCCATGGCGACAATCCGGATCCCTTCTGGAGCCTGCTCCATCACCCTAAGCTGTTGAATAATACCTGGCTGTCCAAGAGCTCTGACCCTTTAGACTTGGGGTCCAGGAACTCGGAGAGGACACACACAGACCCAGCACAGGTCAGTGCCTCAGTGGCTGAGAGGGGACTCCCACCAGACCATGGGGAAAAAGACTTTAGTCACTGGGTGACTGCCAGTAACAAAGACAAGAGGACAACTTTAGGCGTTTGACCCACGGGCAAGGACACAACCTGTCGACTTCAAAGACTCGCGGTCCAGATGTTCGCCTTCCCCACGTGGGCATCGCTTGGCGTGGTCAAAAGGGACATCCACTTCAAGTAGCACTGAAGCCCTTTGTGCGTCTGTCACTCGTGTGTAGTTTATAGAAACTCTCTCCCATTCAGTACAATTATTCGGCAGCCACCAAAATATTTCGTTCAAGACCTGTGCATTTTAAGCTTGCTCTCAGGGGACTGGGAAATGTGCTGGTGGATCTGGCATATGGATTTTTGAGGAAAGAAATCTAGCTGCCCAACTTGTTCTCACCCACTGAATTTTAAACGATTGTTCAGCTCGTGTGTGTGTGTGCGCCATTCGCTTGTTGGTTTTGTTTGTGTTTTACAGATTTGGGGTAAGTGACGGGTTCATACAGGGTAACATTAAAAGCAGTTGGGACCATTGGGAGCTGTTCCAGCCCCTTTAAACCAGGTTAAGGAAGAAAACAGCAGAAAGGTCAACAGCACGCCTGGCCCATGCATTCCGGTGAGCTCCTTTTTTATGGAGTTGCCCTTCATAGCTGCAAGTGCTGCTGCCTCCGGCTCAGCAGAAAGACCTCGTCTGCACTGAACATGCGTGCGTTCTGTTACTCCCTAAACACCAAAGCGTAATGAGTGAGCTGTCTGGACACAAGCGCACATATGTACAAGAGGATGTGTAGGAACTGTACAAATTCTGTTGCCACTGGGGACTTGGGCATCTAGGGATTTGGGTCTCTCAGGGTGTGCTGGAATGGCTCTCCCGCAGACACTCAGGTAACTACCATGTGTACTGATTATGTGTAAGTCCTGTGGGAGGACTTTGGCTTGTGACGTGTGCACCATGCGCTTCCACTCCACTCAAACATGACCAGCTGCCTCCTGCACGCCCTGTATATGGCCATGGTCTTGAGCTGTGGTGTCCTGCTTGAACCAATTTATATTGACCCCTGGATGAAACCACCTCTGTAAAGGCACGAGATGTGAAAAAACTCATACTGGCCCGTGATGACTGACGTCCATTGGTGCAGCATATGATGTCTTCAAGGAAGCACCCCCAGGGCATGGAATGTGGGCCTGGTGGCTGCACGGCTGCTGGCTCTGTTTATTGCCTCCCTAATTTCATGCATTTCTAATACTTCGCATTTCTTCTCAAGAACTGACAAAGGCACCATGATGCTGTCTTATATTTTAAAGATATTGTGAGGCCTAGAATCTGTTTGAAGCAGATACCACATTTCTGTGCCCCAAAAGTTCACTAGCTGAAGAAGGCTGAGAGATAGGAAGGTCACAAGGTCAAGATCAGCCTGGGAAACAGCAAGATCCTTTTTCAGAAAGAAATTCATTAGCACATCTTACTATGCCAACTTCCGTAGCTGACTCTTTCACATCATAGACCTACACAGCAGTGGTCTGTGTTGCAGCTCTTGGGCAATCCAGCAGGGAATGCTACTGGGCGGGATAGCCATGGCCATGTTGTCTGGGACATAACACTCGCTCTTTATTACCCACCAGACTGCTGGGATTTCAGAAATAATTTTCACTGTCACGTTCAAGGTATTTTGTAAATTATTTAAACCTGGCACTGAAGAACAAAACCCCATGCATCTACATTCATCTGAAAACTGATGAGAGCAAAAGGAGCCGCTGGTGTACAGAGATTAAGCAGGTAATATGCATATTTGGTGGGGGCGCTGGAGAGATGGCTCACAGTTAAGAGCACTGGCTGCTCGTCTAGAGGACCTAGGTTTGAGTCACAGTCATCTGTAACTCCACTCCCACAGGATCCAATGTTCTTTTCTGGCCTCTTAAAGCACTGTATGCTCAGACATACATGCAGGCAAAACACTAATAAACAGAAATAAAGGAAAAAAATTAAAGATGGTGATCAGAGTTCTTTCTGTGGTGCCCAGTTGCTCTTTCAAAGGATTGTGTGGTTCACCTCGTGTGTGTTCTACAAAAACCATGCAGGAAGCATCAAGGAGACAGTGAAGTGGGCTGCCTGCCTGGAGATGTTGAAGAATGGGCCATGATGTTCCTTCCCACACGTGCAGTCAGGATGGAAGATTCTGGTTTTTGTTTTTTGTTTTTTAAATTCAGATGCCCTCTTCCTGCATATACCTCCTTTTCCCACCACAGAAGACGTGAACTGGATGGCAGATACACTTAACCCCAGTCAGAAAGGCGGTAGGGAAGTCAGGGAACAACTCCTACTTGTAGTTTTCTTCTTTGTTCTATATATCAAAGGACTGACGCAGAAGCCAGAAGCCCATGAGGCAAGTGCTCAGCAGAGAAGCAGCCACTGAAAGGAAGAACCCACACCCAGGCCTGTGGGCCACAAGGAAAAGTGCAGGGCTGAAAACTGAACAGGCTGGGTGTGGTGCTTCAAGCCTGTAATCTCAGCAGGCAGAGGCAAGGGGGTCTCTGTGCGTTCAAGGCCAGCCTGGTCTACAAAGTGAGTTCCAGGACAGCCAGAGCTACATAGTGAGACCCATTCTCGAGTGGGGAAGAGGACAGTTGGGATGGCCTTGGTTTTGAAGCAGTGCTAATTACTAACTGGAGAATGTCTTAAGTAGCGTTGGTCTACAGAGTAAGTTCCAGGATGGCAGAACTGTTACACAGGGACACCATCTCAAAAAAAAAAAAAAAAAAAAAAAATTCTGCCCGTTTCTTCTAATTAGAAGAAATTTAGTTACTATTGTTATGTTTCTTAGGAGTCAGAATATTCTGGTCATCTCGAAATGGTAAAAGCCAGTAAGAATTCCCTTTGTGTGATTTGGACCTGGCCAAGGAAGGGACCAGCAGACGGAGGAACCTTTGTTCCCAAGTGGTAGGAGCTGGACTCAAACACTACAATGCCAGCTGTTGCCTGGGCTGAGCTCAGTGGCATGAGTCATACAAGGAGTGATGCCAGCAGAGGGTCAGCGGAGAATCGGGAAATGTGGGTTCCCATGTACCACCCACCCCCACAGGCGGCATCGCCACTGATTCCCTGCACCATGATGGCTGCAGCCAATAAGCCTACACCTGATGTCATTACCTCTGATGGCCCTGGCTCCACGCTAGGCTTCACTCTGTGCTATACATTCTAAGGTATGATGACTTGGACCTTGCCCCTATGCATCTCCCAAACCCAGTTCCTAGGACCCCATCCTTATCGCTGTAAAGAGAACGTCGGATTAGCAGTCATACAGTATCGGCTTCTTTTAATGCAGCGACAGGAGTGTAAGGGCTCTTCCTGTTGTTCCACTGGGCTGACAGCACAGTCCTTTTTAGTACTGAGTCTCGACTAATTGAAGGAGATCTTGTGGCTCCCAAGCATTGTCGATGTGTGGATGAAGCTGCTGTAGATATCAAGGTGCAGGGTGTTGTGTGGGCATCAATTTTCTAGTCACGTGATTACGTACCAAAGCTAAGAATGTGTTTCCTAAGGGATCGAATGTTTCCCAAAGCAGTGGCATCATTTCACACTCCTGTTTCACAAGTCACAGTCCCCGTGACTCTGCCTCCTTGTCCCTACTTGGCACTGTCTGGGATTTCGACTGTTCTGGTACATGTGTACACTGTACCGTTCTTGATGATGGCATGTGGTGATGATCACCTTCACACATCTCTGGGTGTGTCTTTGGTGACATGTCTGTCTGTGTCCCGGGCCAGGGGCTTCGTTTCCTTACTACTGAGTCTGAAAAGTTGTGTATTTTAGATAAAAGTCTTTTATAAACAATTTCTCCCAATTGCTTTTTATGAATTTTAATTTCTTTCAAATGTTTCCTTTTTCTGCATTTAAATTTTTCTAATTTTAAAGGAGCACCGTGTTCCATTGCTTCAGCTTCTCATGTATAAAAGATAAACTTACAAACCTACAAAGCCTGGCTTCACCCCTGACATTTTACCATGAATTATTCTCCTTGTTATTAACTGCTCAATTGCAATTTTGCTTTTTATTTTTCTTTGACCCAAGGAAAATGAGTGAGACTGTAATTTGCGAGTAAAGATTTTGTTTTGTTTTTTGCATTTTAGATCTAATTTTATTCATGTGTGGAGAGAGATGACTTAGACATCCGTTTTTGGAAGAGGGTTGGGAGTTTGGGTTTGTTTTTCTAGATTAGGATCAAACTCTGTAGCTCGGACTACCTATCCTCCTGCCTCAACCTCCCAAGTGGTGCACACATACTTTTTAAAGTTTACAGTTTGTGGCCATGTTCAGGATTTTGTTTTGAGACAAGGACTCACTACATAGCCATGGTTGGCCTGGAACTTGCTGTGTAAATCAGACTGAACTCAGATCTCCCTGCTGGTATTAAAGACATATGCCATCATGTATATAGCCCAGGATATAGTGAATGATTTCACCAACATATTTTTAGTTGTGGGTTGGCTTATCCCAAATGTATCCATAAATTACCATTATTCTAGAAATCTACGTGCATGTATGATAAAATTCCAGACTATGTTCCATGCCATCGTACCACACATAATGAACTTCTGTAAACTCAAGCTGAAGCTACCGGTAACCTCATCAACACTGCTTGTGTCCTGCAGCCTGACCGCATCTGTTCATTACACGGATATTCATTCAAGAGCAATTTAGCCGAGACTGTAATTCCTCCCTTCCTTATTACTGTTGCTAACATTGGTAGCAGGGTTGCTTGCTTTCTAGGGATCTGTTTGCATTTTGGAGCACAGTATTTCCATTCTTTTTGTGTGCCTTTACTTTGTCACCAAAAGCACACAGGCCAACTGCCGGCGCTGCCAGTGCCTGCCTTGCAGAGAATAGCTTGCTTCTAGTTAGTATCATTTAATTGTCCTTCTGCAGCCTGCGCTTCTGTCCACATTCAGCCATCCCGGTGCTAGTGGGATATTCATTTGTGCAGTCATTAATGTGCTGCTGCTTTTTAATTACGTTTTTGTACCCATTTGTTTCTTTCAACCACTTTCTTTATTCAGGTTATACTGTCTTAGAAGGGTATCTTCAGCGAGTGCTGGATTTGCTTTGTCCTGCCCTAGCAATTGAATGTATAGCATTTCTTTCTTTCCCTTTTTTTTTTTTTGAGACAGGGTTTCCCTGTATAACAGTCCTAGCTGTCCTGGAACTAGCTCTTGTACACCAGGCTGGCCTCAAACTCACCTGCCTCTGCCTCCCGAGTGCTGGGATTAAAGGCGTGCGCCACCACCACCCGGCCTGCATTTCTTTCCCCTTGGTCTTGCATATGATAAACTTCATCTACACGTTTGTGATGAATGGCCTTTCCATCATGTAAACAGAAAAAATGCTAACTTATCAGAAAACAGCAACAGTGATTTAGTGACACATGGGACAGCTCTTTAGATCTCAGTTCTAGAGCAGAACTGCATTCACCTTCACTGCTGTGACAGACACCTGGGCAGCAGAGCTCAGGGAACAAAGAGCTACTTTGGCTCATGGTTTCGGTCAGTGGTCACTGGTCCCACTGAGTGAGACAGGGCCACATGGCAGAATGGTAGGATTAGCAAAACTGCTCACCTCATGGCAGCGAGGAAACAGAAACAGGAAAGGACCACTGCAAGATTTTCACTATGCTGAGATCAACAAGGTGAAGGCATAGTTGGGCAAATCCATGAAGATGGAAAGTATGTTAGCATTTACCAGGGGTTGGGACAGAGGAGAGGAAACTGCTGCTCAGTAAGCTTCTTTGAGGATGACAAAATAGTCTGAAATTGGACAGTGGTGATCGCTGGTAACTCTGAATAAACCAAACACCAGTGAGATGGATGGAAAATTGGGGGCTGAGGAGTAGCTTCCTGCCAGAGTACTTGGCTAGCATGCACAATGTCTGGGTGTGACCCCTAGCACCACAAACCAAAAAAAAAAAAAAAAAAAAAGGAAGAAATGAATTTCATGTTTCATGTCAACAATGCTATTACTCAAATTATTCAAACACAAAAAAAGTCCATGAGCATGACTTCCTACTTTCCCATGCCGGAAGTTCTCTAAAGGGAACACAAAGAAAAGCTGTCCCTTTTGTAGCCAGAGAATTGGAGAGTCTTGATAGCGCTTGGTTAGTGTATCTGACAGCTTCACATCGTCATTTTCATATGTTGATCCAGAGCACACTACTGCAGAACTAGGTAAAACAGCCTAGAAACTGTTCTCAGCAACAAGGAAAAACAGAGGCGTGCAAGACCACACATACACAGGTGTGCGAGCAGTGAGGGAGTGGCCAATACGTAGCTGACACATTAATGGTTAAAAACTTATAGCCCATGGCACACACGACAAACACTGCCTCTGTACGTTACGTTCTAGTTTGTTCTCTCCAAATGGCATGTTCATGGTATGTTGAGTTGCCTGTCAGGGCTCTGGGATAATCTAGGATGGTCTCAGGTAGACAGGCACTCTGGTCACAGCGGCTCTGTACCCCAGCTCTAGGCCCAGTAATGGGGTTTCTTTTTAAGCTCTCGTCTGTGACCTCCAGGTCTTTGGGGCGCTCCCAGCACTCTGAAAAGCTGCCTTCTGCTGTCTGCACACTGGCAGACCAGGCTGCCACGTTTCTGCAGAGAACCGCACAGAGCCTAAGAAGAGGAGAATACCACGGTTCTTGTACTGTATTCACACCGAGGACGGAAGAAGGCAGCTGTCACTTTTCAAGGTCGCTGGCTAATGTTTCACGGATGAACTGTAGGGTACGCTGATACAGAAATGCTTCCTTTGTCCTCGGCTTACAGATGTCCAAGTGGTTGACATCCACAGGAATTAGATCCCCAATGCCTAAGTCTGAAGAAAACAGAAGTGTCAGCAAAGCAAAGGGATGCCACATTCGCCTGAGCGGAACTCCACTCCGTGCCCAATGAGTGTAAGTCTTAGTTTCTATTTTTCCTCCAGTTTCCATGTGCATCCAAGCAGAGCCTGAGCACTGGCACTGAAGAGACGACCCTGGGCCTGCAGGCGGATACAAATCATTCTGAGAATGGAAATGCCTCACAGGAACATACTCTAGACCCAAATCCCAGGGTCATTCCGTGTGTTTGTGTGTGTGTGTGTGTGTATGTGTGTGTGTGTGCGTGCGCATGAAGAGGGGAAGGATGGACAGGATTTAGTACTTCAATATTTGATTTCTTGGGGGACCAGAAAGGGTATCTGCTATTTCAGTCTGACAAGTCCACCTGGATGCAGGTAACAAGAGATGCCAATGAGTCACCACTGAGTGGAGGGAGGAGGGCAATAAAGAGGACAGTCAGAATTACGGGGACAAATCTATGGTGCTACAAGCACCTGCTCAGGAGGCTGGCTCTGCGGTTGCTTTAGACATCTGGCAGCCATGCTTGGAAATCTTCACGTAGCTGTTTTGCCAAGCCTTAGTCTAGGATTCTGCTAGAGTGTCTAAAGATAGGACTTTGGGGCACTTCCTGTGGAGTATACTGATATGAGGTGGGGTACTTCCCGTTTCCTGCGGAGTATACTGAGATAGGGGTACTTCCTGTTTCCTGTGGAGTATACTGAGATAAGGTGGGGGTACTTCCTGTGAAGTATACTGAGATGAGGTGGGAGTACTTCCTGTTTCCTGTGGTGCATACTGAAATGAGGTGGGGGTACTTCCTGTTTCCTGTGGAGTATACTGAGGTAAGGTAGGGTTACTTCCTGTTTCCTGTGGTGCATACTGAGATGGGGTGGGGGCACTTCCCATTTCCTGTGGAGTATACTGAGATAAGGTAGGAGTACTTCCTGTTTCCTGTGGTGCATACTGAAATGAGGTGGGGGTACTTCCTGTTTCCTGTGGAGTATAATGAGATGAGGTGGGGCACTTCCCATTTCCTGTGGAGTATACTGAGGTAAGGTAGGGGTACTTCCTGTTTCCTGTGGTGTATACTGAGATGGGGTGGAGGTACTTCCTGTTTCCTGTGGAGTATACTGAGGTAAGGTAGGTGTACTTCCTGTTTCCTGTGGTGCATACTGAGATGAGGACAAAGCTCATTACACAAACCAAGAGTCCTGGCTGAGGCGAGCACACTGTCCCTGGTGCCCCCTAAGAGCCATTGTTGAGACAAGCACACTATCCCTGTCCCTAAGAGCTTGCCACTGCCATGAGCTAACAGGAAAGGACCTAAGCCAGCCTCAGAAAGGTCAGTCGGGGAGGCCCTCAGAGAGCGGAGGGATGGGTGGCCACAGTGCAGTCGCCATGAGGCTCTAAGTGGAGCAGGGAAGTGGAGTCTCCACTAGCAGCAGCGGCACTCCCTTCTGCCCTCCACTCACACTTTAGCACTAGGTTCTTCTTCTAAATTATTTCCTGCTTGAATATTCCCTGTACACCTTCCATTACCAAGATTTCCAAACTTTATAGCCTACAAGTACTAAAACTTTTACATTTATTATCCTTTTCAGGTTTCTCTGCAGCTATGGATTTGCTGAACACATGCCCTTTTATTCTAGCTTAGAGAAGCCCTTGGCCGTCTCCTTAAGCAGGTCTACCGCTGGTGCCTTAGCGGCTGCCAAGTGGCTGCTGTCTGAGCTACAGAGGCTAAGGCTGTATGCTTGCAGAGGGATTTCAATCTGCTGCTAAAAAGTATAATGAACTTAGAGTCTGGGTCTTTATCAAACTTTCTCCTATGTATCGCTAAGACACTGGATATAAAAGCTGGCATCTACTGAGCGCTGGGTCCCATCAACGAGGCACCAATAGCCACACGCCTCCAGAGTGAGTACCTGCTGACTCCACGGGCACTACATGCAGTTTAATCATTCTGCCGATAAACGTTGGTTGTGTTTCTACAAAATTCAGCACCTGGAAGTTCTTGTCTTTTGCAAACTCCACGAAGTCATCCTGGAGCGTCTTAAGTGCAGGAGAATCTGTAAGGCACACAATGAGACTGTGACAATCCCGATCGCTCAGCTCAGGACAGGAGGCATTCATCTCTAACTCAGAGGATGTTAAAGTTCTGATTCACAGCAAACTCAGGCCGGAGAGAAGCTCAGCAGGTGAAGGGTCTGCTGCACAAGCCTGAGGGGACGGCTATTCTTGCTTGTCAACTTGACTATACTTGGAATTAAATAAAACCCAAACTGCTGGGCATCTGTGAGATTTTTAGTTAACTGGATCATTTAAGATAGGAAGATCAGTTCAGCAAAAACATGCAATGACTGTATATACATGCATCCAACATGGAACCACCCAATTGTGTAAAACATGTATTAGACCTAAGTGCAGAGACAGATCAACATAGTGACAGTTGGAGGCATCCAGACCCTACTTCCCACTACGCTAGGGTCATCCTGAGAAGCTGAAAAACAACACCCAGTGACTCTTAGGACGTTCCGTCCAGAGCGGCAGAGGACACATTCTTCCGTGCACACAGCGTTCTCCAGGACAAATCATGTCAGGCTAGGATCGGAGTTGATGACAAGTACACACTGTGCTCACAACAGTGTCTCCAGAGTTACTGCATGTTCTGACAGCTGATGATTTTCCAAACTCAAGGAAAAAGGCAGTTTAGTAGCTTGGAAGAAAAGCCATAATTTGTCTAAGTTTGAATACTTGAGATAACATAAAAATTATGGTTATGATTGAGTAGATGGTCGGGCAGAACAAAAAAGAGCTCTCAAAGGAAAACAAACCCCAGCTAAAAGTTGGGTGTGAATTTAAAAACGAGGGAGTCTATTTAAGGAAGAAACCGATTGCTTTCCCCTTCCCATGTACTGATGCTCTACCAGCGCACCCCTCCACAACAGAGAGCTCTATTTACCCTTGCTGAGCTCTTTGACTTCCAAAGAAGGAAAGAGAAGATATCGGATATTAACCGAGTATTCAGCCAAATGTGAGCCGTGGTGAGGGACACTGTAAAAAATCATTCCTCTGGTATTATTTATGACAGCGCTCAGTTCCGGCTTCTTAGAGGCTTCCAACAACATCTTTTTGACAAGAAGACCTAGCCACGGTGAAAAGAGAGAGAGTAAGTGGTTTCCTTCCTTCTGTTCCAACAGAACAAGACAGAGATGTGCTAAAATTCCAATAAATTCCTTTATACAAAAAAAGCCTTATAAATGATACTACATAGAATTATGACTATGAGTCTACAAACAGTCCGCAGACCGCTTTGTGGTGCAGACCCTTCTCTCACGGACTCCACTGCCTCGGTGAGGAAAGTCAGGCCCTGCCTAAGCCAGGTGCTGGCCACTCAAGCCCACCCCGGGAGAGCACTGCAGTGCAAAGTCACAGGTCCTGCCAAGGAAAAGCGGCTGCTATGGGAAAGGCACCCGTGAACGCCTAACCAAGCACCCTGACCAGGGAATAAAAGACACCAGGGACAGTGACTGGACTTTTTGAGAAGCAGAAGGGTTACATGCACCTTTCTCAGGCTGAGCCTCAGCCATGGCTTTTTGCTAAGTCACAATCAGACACTTTGTTAGCCTAGGTAGGCAAGGGCCTTAAGCAAGACCATGGAGAAAGATGAGAGCTGGTTTGCGGGAGGGCAGCAGTAAGGCATGCAGCTAAAGTAAGGGCAGGCCCCCATGCACAGCAGCCAGGCAACAGCAGAGCTGACAGTGTGGAAAAGGCATGGATGGGAAGGAAGGGAAGCCCCTGGGAATGCTCGCTTAACTGAGTCTAACTGGTCAACAGCCCACAGTAATGACGCTGACTCATAATGACCAAATGAAACCACCAAGTTATCCATGCCCTCCCACACAGTTTGTTATTGGATGTCCCCTTCTAGAAAAGCAAATAGCATGGAAGGAGAGTAGTAACTTTAAAACGTTTAGCTGAAACATTAACTTGGGGTGGGGAGACCAGTTAAGTAAAACAGACAGATGCGGAACTTTGAGTTGGCCGCAACCTTGACAACCACCTCATGATGGTCACTCTATGAAGATGAAACCATCCTTACCTCCCATGCTATGTGATATCCAAATCATTGGCCTATCCCCAACACCAGCAGCTCTGAGCTTGCTAAGAAGTTCGTTGCTTCTGAATGCAATGGACTTTCTGAACAAAACGAAAACAGCAAGCATGACGGGAGGCACCATCCTCCAAATCTTGCTACCTAACTTTCTAAGACAAGAACGTTTGCTTGTTCAGTGCTACTGGCTCACACTCTGGAGTGCAGGCTATGCCAATTTTATTCTTTATCTGAAACTTATTAATACTCAATAGTTAGGACTAGCTAAGCCCACAACAGGCCACTCATACACTAAGCACACATTATTTGAATATCAAATGGATCTGGCAATTTTTACAAGGTCGAACATGGGTCTCATCCCAGCTGCCCTAAATACTTAAGAATGGGGGACAAAAAACCCTTTTCAGCCATGGCTTGACAATAAATGTCCCAGAGATTTGACCAAGTTCATTCCTA
>JAQHUG010000026.1:7026825-7041114 GCA_028555095.1 Dicrostonyx torquatus
CCCAGTGCTCCTCTGGGAACAAAGGTTCCCCGTGCTCCTCTGGGAACAAAGGTTCCCCAGTGCTCCTCTGGGAACAAAGGTTCCCCAGTGCTCCTCTGGGAGCAAAGGTTCCCAGTGCTCCTCTGGGAGCAAAGGTGGGCACCCATGTGGGATCTGCTCATCAAACACCATGCTGTGTCACCAACTAGCTCCGCTCTCTGGGAGAAAGTGGCAAGACTGTGGATGACTTGCTGACACTGCACAGTGAGCCGGGCTGGGACTTGGCTATCTAGGTCCTGGACCCCAGGAAGGCACTCGCTGCTCCTTAGGACACAGAAGGGACACAGGCCAAACCTGCATGGCATCTTTCTCCTTGAGCTGCCCTCAGCCAGGATGGTCGTGAGGACACAAGAACTATCAGTTTTACTCAGCAGAAGTGAAGACTGTGACAGAGACCTGGGGTCCTATAACCGCTACAGTTACATGAGCCAGGTCAGGAGCTCAGCACAATGCTGATCTTTCTACTACTTATTAGTTATTGCAAGTGGACACCCGGAAGAAGACAACAGTGGTAGCGACTGGAGTGTCGGCCAACATGCAAACACCTGTGCTCAATTCCTAACGTTCAAAAGATAAACCCTGCCTGTGATTTAAAAATTTTTTTAAAAAAAGATCTCCCATGGCAGAGGACCCACTGTGGCCTGAGCCCTTCCCTTCTGACCATCTAGTATACCCTCTAATATTACCTTTCCATGGGGCACCTTGCTCTCCAGTCACTGAGGCTGGTGTCATACTCCACAGATATAATGCGAAGTGCAGGACAGTCTTTTGCTAGCCATGTCTAGGTAAAACAAAAGGTTAGTGAGCATACACATGCATTTCCCCATCAGGTTACTTCCTAGTAATTGCTCTTTGCAACCAAAGGCCTCCTGCAACAGACAGTACAGAGGACACTGGAATACACTGGAGGTGGAGGTGCTAGCTGAGAGATGCTGGCAAGTCATAAAATGCCATCAATATTTATAACAAAGGCAAGTGAAGGTATGAGAACATTGTTAATTTGCCAAAATCAAGACTTGTTCTGGAAGCTTTTAGCAGTTAGTAGAAAACTACTGTCTCAGAGCAGACTGTATTTTCTGTTGTAATACACTGAGACCTGAGACTTGGAAACTAATGATAACTGTGTTTGTCTCTGGGAGCTGGAGGCTAACATCTCCAGACTTCATCAATGGAGAGAAGAGCATGCTACTCCTTCTTAGGAAGTGGATGGGAGCAAAGCCCTGGAAACCACTCATACAGCATTCTTCTGCATGGATTTTGAACAATTCCACCCCATAAACTCATTCTGGAGCTGTGGCTCTTCAGAGGAGAAAGAAATCAAAGAATTGCAAAGGAGATTACATTATCCAAATCTTTCTACCTTTGTAATTATTAAGGTCATAAAGTTGGCTAGTACAAGTAAATTATGGCTGTCTTATCTTTTCAATTATGAAGCAAAGTGAATTATTACACTCTTATCCTACTTTATCCCTCATGGAGTCACAGAATATACCCTAAAGAGAAAGTACACAATGCAGGGTCATAAGCTCAGCTGCTGATGTAATATCCTTTTTTTATTAAAAAAAAAAAAAAGATTTATTTTATTATGTATACAGTGTTCTGTCTGTCTGTATGCTTGCTGGCCAGAAGAGGGCACCAGATCTCATTACAGATGGCTGTGAGCCACCATGTGGTTGCTGGGAATTGAACTCAGGACCTCTGAAAGAGCAGTCAGTGCTCTTAACCTTTGAGCCATCTCTCCAGCCCCTGATGTAATATCCTACAGGTGTCTCCAAGGGAAAGAAGAGCAGCACGGGAGAAATCCCAGCAGCACAAGACAAGGAAGACTAAGGCACAATGCAGTGTCGGCAATGCCGGTGCTAGAGCATGGGTGACAGTCACAGCCATGGCTCCTTACCTTGGGCCAGCATGTGGTATACCTGTCCTCATCCACCAAAGCATTTTCCAGTAGAGCCCGTTCACTGTCCTGCTGACGCCAGGTTTTAAATGCTGCTCCCATCAGGCCATGAATAAAAAGGACATCGGCTTTAATGGGCTGACTAAGAGGGAAGAGAGTTTTAAAAAGAAGCAGAGTAAATGCATTACTACGGTGGCAAGCTACACGGCACTCCCTGGAGGGCTTAGGCAGGCTGATGTGACACAGAGGAGACTGAATTAGGGCAAGCGCTATCAGCATGGGCTACTGAGGAATCCTGGGATGTGACAAAGCCAGCACTCATTGCTCCTTGAGGGAAAAGAGGCATTTAGCCCGGCAGACCAACAGAGCAACTGTACTGAACTGTGATCCACATGTGAGCGATGCCACCACGAGGCTACCCTCTAATGAGTCTCTGAAAGCATTCCACAAACCGACTAAGGCATCTAAGGAATTAGACAAGATACGTTCATATAATGGCAGCCACTGCACATGAGAAATGTCAGGGACCTCTGCAGACATGCAGTGGCCTCGTGAGGATAGCTGGGACAGCACACCTCATTCCAGGGTTGGAGGGAAACTTACTGACTCAGCCGGAAAGACACACATGAGGGTGGCTCACCCAGTACCTTGACCTCCCTCACATTCTCATAGCAGGCAGGACAAACCTCAGTCAGGATGGGAAGATTCAACCTCAGAAGGGACAAAAGGGAGCTGCTCCCATAAGCCTGTAAATCTCCTCCAAACTCAAGTCCTACCAGCTAGCATAGAAGGTTACTATGTTCAGGGAAGAGGGGAAAAAAAGACTAAAATGGGGAACAGAAATGCAAGGAAAGAGAAAATGTTTACAGAAAACTATCGTTTTTGTACTCCAGCTGGCTTAATGTTTAGTAATTACATCAATTTAAAAAACATGGGAACCAGCGGCGGTGGTGCACGCCTTTAATCTCAGCACTCAGGAGGCAGAAGCAGGTGGATCCCTGTGAGTTCAAGGCCAGCCTGGTCTACAAGAGCTAGTTCCAGGACAGGCTCTAAAACTACAGAGAAACCCTGTCTCAAAAATTAAAAAAAAAGAAAAAGAAAAAACATGGGAAACATTTGACACTCCAAAGTCTGTGTGTGTGTGTGTGTGTGTGTGTGTACACACTAAAAGTTCTAGGCAGAAGTAAAAATCGTAAGTAATAAAATTGCTAATTTGGAATAAACCTATGAGAGTTTTGGAAACTACCAATTTTTCTAAAAGATGTTAAAAGTAGGAAAATTTTGGAGGCTGTATCAAAATCCTAGATGAGCCCTGAAGACTCCAGATTCCTCCCCTCCTCTGACCGTGTCTCCTCCCCTTTACAGCTCCTCACTCTAGTGACCCACTAGAGGAACAGAAGCTGAGGTGAGCTAAAAAGAGAAGGGTCCAGACAGTGCCTGCCCTTCCTGGATTCCAGCTGGAACAAAGACTCTGACCTGAGTTTTCGGGGCCCTCCGGGATTTTTCAGAATTACTGATTGCTTCACTGACCCACGAAAGAACAGGGTGCTCTGACTTGACATCTCCGTGAGCAACGGAGTCTCCTCCCTCCCTGCTGATAGCTCCTAAACAGCAAGCGATGTTAACACAAGTCTGTGTCCGAGACATCACCTCTCGACCACTGGGTCTTTCCTCAGGCTCCTCTGACATCTCACAGACATGGGGACATTTTCTGTGTGGTTTATACAGGGTGTGTTCTGGTTTACTGTAATTGTGGTGTGTGTTCTGTGTTCATAATAATTGTTGTGCATGATTTTTGTTGGTTGGTTCCTGTCTTGGGGTTTCTATTGCTGTAATGAAACACAACGAAAAGGGGAAAGGGTTTACTCAGTTTATACATCCAGATCGTAGCCCATCACTGGAGGAAGTCAGGACAGAAATTTCAAGCAGGGTAGGAATCTGGGGGCAGGAGCTGATGCAGAGGCCATGGAGGATACTGCCTACTGCCCTGCTCCTCATGGCTTGCTCAGCCTGCTTTCTTATAGAACTCAGGACCAACTGCCCAGGGATGGCATCACCCACAATGGGCTGGTTCCTCCCCTACCAATCACTAATTAAGAAAATGTCTTATAGCTAGATCTTATGGAGGCATTTTTCTCAACTGAGGCTCCTTCTCCCATGGCTCTAGTTTGGCAAGCTGACACACAAAACCAGCCAATACAGTTCTTCTTCGAGACTACAATAAGGAGGTTTTTGTCTCTTGGTCAAGTTATCCAGGTGATGTTTTCCTACTCTCTCTCTCTCTCTCTCTTTCTCTGAGCCCAGGAAGGCTACTAACTCAAGTTCATCCTCCCTACAGTATAAATATGTAAGAATTTCATTATTAAACTGGAATGAAACTAAGAAAAATACAAAAGATATACTTTAAATCTAGGTAACAATGAAGTCTGCTTAAGAAAATGGCAAGAATAAGATTTCAGAGTTTAACCAAGAGTGATTCTAATTCATTTTGTTGAAAACTTAGATTCGCACCTCTTTTTAAACTAGTAAATTTACTTTATATGTTTTAACATAAAAGCTGTATCATCTTGATTTACCAATGGAGACACTTCCGTGTACTAGTTAGATAAAAATGGTATACATATATGATGCTCCCCTAAAAAGCATTCAGTTCAAATTAGCTCAAGTAAGTGGTCACCCCAGATTAGCTCAAATGCCTTTTAGTTTATCACATGATGGGGATTTCAGGACAAAAGCTTGAGCTCCAGGAGCGCCGCCAAGCCAGAGGCAGCCACTGCTCCTCATGTGACAGCGACGTTCCATCTACAGACTAGTGAAGGACTCCTGCACCCAAAGCCCCATCGGTGGTGCACTGATGTAAGCGTCAAAGAAAATCTGGGACAAAGAAACAAGAAGTTTACAAACTAAAGCATCTTGGCCAATGTGTGGTCCTGATCACTGACTGAGTTTGAGGTCTACAAGGCAGGCAGTCCAAGTTCTTGTTACTTGAGGAGACACCAGTTCAGGGGGTGGTTACTCAGATTCCACAGTACAGCCCCACCCTCAGGGGTGACCCCCAGGGCTCTGCTGTCGTTCAAGTGCAAGGTGACTGGAAGCTTAGAACACCAGCACACGGGCACACACACAGTGCTTTCCGCACAGAAGGGGATGAGGCCATTTGGGTAGGCTCCCAATGAGCATTAACAGGCCTAGGAGGGCAGGAGTCTGGCCCAGAGGAAGGAGACACAGTGAAGGCAGAAATGCCAGACTTTAGCCTTCTGGTCGCCTTGTGGATCCAAAAGGAAGGCCATGCTTTTCAGCAAAGGCAGTACCTCTGGCATTTGGACTTCAAGTGTTCGCTAATTAACTAATTTACATGTCAAGAAAATGGTTTTCTAACCTCAAAAGTTTTTTTGTTTTTTTTTTATTTTGTTTTGTTTTTAAAGAAAAATAAGGCAGAAAGGAGCCATCAAGTATGAGAAATAAGGATAAAATGTTAAATTAGTTTTCGGTTAAAATAAGGCTAAACCCAAAGGTAATTCTTTGACGTGAGGATCTGTATGCTAAAATAAGATTCTGTCCTAAAGAGTTTACCCACCCTGGCAAATGACAGTGAGACCAAGGTGTGCAGCAGGCAAAGGTTAAAGAGCATAGGTGTGTGGCCGCGCTTCTGTAGTTACAGGCTACTAACATCCTGACGGACACACAACTAAAACCCAACCTCTCAGTTACAGGAATAAACTTCCCGTGACAAAGAGCAAGGCAGCTGAGAGAGCACAGCTTCTGTTCCTCCGCAACCAAACCGATCTTTAAACCTGAGGACCTCAGTTTTCTTTGAGGGGCTTTCTCCTTCCACTTATGAACCCTAAACAAGAACCGAACTCCCCCCTTACACCACTGGGGGCTCATCTTCAGCTTTCCTTTTTCCATCTTTTGTGGATATTTTTAAAAACAAATGTGTTTGTTTGTTTTTTGTCTTTGGTTTTTGTTGTTTTTACAGAAAGAATGTTTTTAAAGTGTGAGGAAAAAAACCTAATGATTTGATTTGATTTGAAGGCCTCCAAACAAGCCCTAATGTTTCCACCAATCAAAAGCTAAAATGTCACCAGGTAAGGGTGATCTCGTTCTGGAGTTTTCCCTGCTTTTCTATCCCCCGCCCACCTGATGCTCCGCCAGAATATTTGATGTGTATGCACTTGTGACTCTGTTCTTGTTTTGTGGCCATAAGAAGCTGACTTTGGACGTTATCCCAGGCAACATGAGCCCGAGCCACCATCACTCACACTTTAACTCTTCCTTTTGGATTTGGAGCTGGCACTGCAGCGGTCATCATACCAGTTTATCTGCCAGTTAGAGTGAACCAAGAAATCCGTTTTTCTTTTTGCAGAGGCCTTTTTTAAGGCTCTTCTGTAAGGGAACCCTGGATCCTGGTGATGGTTAGCCAGCTACCTTCAGTGGCCGTGAGTCTGAATCTGTCAGGTTTCCTGTGATGTGGGTGCTTGCTCATCCTGGCTCCTCCACACAAAGCACTGGCCCTGCTCCTGGGACCCTTGCTTCTCATCCTGCCTCTCATTGGGCCTCACTCCCATATGAAGAGTGGAATGCAGCTCCCCCAGAAAGGGGTGTTGTGGGGCAAACCCCCCAAACTGATTGGGCATGAGAGCCGAGCTCTGACAGTTGTGGGGCAGGGGGAGGGGCCCTGCCACTGGCTCCTGTCACCTGCCTCTGCAGCACCTCCTGCAGTCAGACTGAAGGAGCTGGTGGAGATGGAGGAACCAACTGCCACTTTTAGTCAAAGAAATATCATAATCCCCAGATTGATCTGAAAAATGCCACAGGTGAAGGAGGCATGTGGGCAAGGAGGCCCCTCAGGGGGTTCTGTCCCTAGAGCACTCCATCTTCCTCATCTAGCCCTGGGGAAGGTCTGCGTTGCAATGACTGGGGGCTGCTTTGTGTGAACCTTCCTTGCACAGCTCCTCCTGCGTCCTGAGCACACAGCTGGCTGGAGACAGAGAACGGAAGAGGGATGGCTAGCCCACAGAAATGCGTGCTATGACTTTCCTTGGATCTCTCTCCAAAGTCTTTCCTTCTACCTCAACTGCAAATAAAATCGATTTCCAGTTAAAAGAAAGATCCTGTAGGTCCACATGATGCTCACCTTGTCCGACACTGGGGATGGAGCACATACACCCCATCCTGGTATTTCTCATGCACAGTTTCTCGGTCTAGATTGGCCAGGGTTCTGGCAGCATGGGAAGCCTCCATGATGTGGCAAGATTTCAAAGCTTCTGCCATTATAGAAACCCAGCCTGAGGAAGAGAACAGATACCCTGAGCAATGGCGCAAACCGGTCTCAGACTGTAGAGAGATGCTTCAAGTTCTAACAGGATAGAGGGAGGCAGTCTCAAGTGTCCGCCTGGGTGGGGAGGTGGAAACACCCCAGCTTGACTGTGTGCTGAGAACCTCTGAGTCCCACAGCACAGAGCTGTGATACCTCAACCAGACCCTCCGAGGGAGCTTAAGTAGGGAAGTGTGCAAGAGGCCTCTTCCTAAGAGAAAATGAAACACACAAGGCAGTTACCACAGGCGAGGTCCAAAGAGGATGAAATGCCGTGATGGATCTGCCCTGAGGAGGGCTCTCTCTAAATCAGCGGGTTGGCGGGAAGAACAGCCGCCACACCAACTACCTTGACTACAAATAAGGGAACTATTTCTTAATGAATTTGATAAAATTCTTATCAAACCTAGAGCTCAGAAAGGAAAAATACTATTATTTCTAAAAATTATTTTAAAAAGAAACAAAGAGAAGTGTGGATAACAGCATGTTCCATACATATGTGTGGAAGTGCATGTGTGCACACACAGACACAAGAACACAAAGGTCTGCAGAGACACAGGACACCAGGTCATCAGTGGTCGTGACCTCAGGAGGCAGCTGAGTGGAAGCGGGCTCTGAAAAAAAAGACTTCCTGTCTGGTGACTCTAGCTTGTGTCAAGCTGACACAGAACACTGGCCAGGACAGTATGGATGTGTGTGTATGTATGCTTACATATGTGCTACAGTTGTCTGAATGAGAATGGCCCCAGAGACACATATATTTGAGAGCCGGTGGTACTGTAATGGGGTTAGGAGGTGAGCCTTGTCGGGAAATGCCTACACTGGGCGTGGCCTTTGCTTGTTTATACTCTTGATCCACATCTAGTTCACGCTCCGCTCCCTGCTTCCTGCTCAGGGTGTGAGCTCTCAGCTTCCTTCTCCTGATGCCATGCATCCCTGCCATGACGGACTCTCATCCCTCTGGAACCGTAAGTCAAATAAATTTTCTTCCTTAAGGTTCCTTGGTCATGATATTTTATGGCAGCAACACCAAAGTAACTAATACAGGTATGTACACACACACACACAAATACACACACACACACACATCATATGTATAATGTGTGTATCAGTTTTCTGGGCCCCCACTAACCAAAGATAAGATAATTTAGCACTTGATTATTAAGTACAGTAATAAATTATAAAGCTTAAAAACTCTTTTAAGAGAAATCCATTAGCTCATCTTGCTAGAAGGGAGGGAAGGAGGAAAGCGGGTGAGAAAGGAAGACGGCAGATGTGTGTCTCCTCCCAGGCAGCTCACAGGCTGCAGAGGAAATGAATTATTTCTACCGTGGGTCTTTACTGTCTGCCTCTTGGTTAACTAAACTACATCAACAATTCAATGGTCTTCATGCCAGAGCCTGCTCACCTAGGATGGATCCATGCTGACACCTCAGTGTGGAACTGACAGCCCTAGCAATTCCTGTCGCTACCCAAACAACATACTGTAAAGGACCCAAGAAAACCCTAAGAGTTTTAAGTCTATTGAAAAATTAATGCAGCATGAGGTGAGGTGGCAGGAGAATGGGCTGGACCCAGCATCCTCGGTGCACACAAAGCTGTTACCTGAGTGGATTATGGCAGGGTGAAGATGCTCGTTCAAGGCCATGTTTCCAATGATCCTCATGATGTTCCTCTGTACTTTGGGGCAGTCCTTGTGAAGCTGGTAGAGCCTCTGCAGTAGTTGCAGGCCCCCGCCTGCTTCAATGTGGTCACAGTGTGAGGGTATCTAGCACAAGTTAACAGAGCTCCCGTTACATTGCCCTGGCCACTTCACACCCTCAAAGTGTGAGTTCCCACATCCCCTCCTGTGCTGCAATGCTGCAGTCCCTCTTATTCCTGCCTTGTTTCCATTCTGCAGGTGGGAATCAAAGATGACTAAATATAGGCATGCATTTCAGTCAGGTCTAACGCTCTCAAGTTATAGTAGCGAGCTCAAAACCTCGAGGACAGTGCTTCTGCAGATGTGGGGTAAGGATGCGGTGCCAGTAGCAGCTGCAATTCCTGCACCCCACACCAGATCTGCTTAGTTTAAATATCATGGGCAATTGGACACTACGTCGAACATGCTCCCCAGGTGATGCTTATGCTTTACCTGTGGGTACCACGAGGCTTCTTGCCATTTTGTTTACTTAAAAATCAAACTATAGCTGGTCGTTGTGGCATGCAGCTACACAGGGATACAAAGCAAGATGCTGTTTAATAAATAAGCAAACTGTGAAAATCACTATTGGCAAAACACCTCCAGTTCACCAGTACTTATAACTCAGCTGCATAGCCATTCAGTATTTCCCTTTCCTCTCTACAAATGTCTTATAAAGTTAGCCGTCTGACGCTGTCTCTCTCTACAGATAGCTTATGGAGTGGAATTTTTTAAATATAATATTTTTATTAATGAAGAATTTCATACCTGCATACAATGTACTTGGTCATATTCACTGCTTACTCCCCCGAGATCCTCCTCTTCACCCTTCCCCCTCCCAAATTTGTGTTCAAGCAACCATGCGAAGCCGTATTTCGGAATTTACCTCTGAGTGCTTTACTATAGCTTCAAGGCAGAACATTTCCACCGTGGCTGAGGGAACTTCTCCAAAGCTTTCCGCATAAGGAAGCCCATTTCCTCCGAAGCACCACAGTCCTCCCTGAAGTTAAGACAAAGACAAAGGCTTACAAACTCAGCTGCCAGCTGACCCTGGGTAATACATGCAAATCAGTGTTTCAAATACATAAACGGTCAGGGAACTTAGGGAACCTACAGGGAATGCTATACACACTCCTACTGTTTATTGGAATAGGAAACGTATCAGCGGATGCCCAGGACAACTCTGACATCCTCTTCCATCTTCATTCCTGTCCTCTCCTCACAAACTTGATTCTCACCCACTGGTCCCAACGCTCTGGTGTCATCCCCAGCTCTTACTAACTCATACAGATTGCCATAGCGGAGTCAACTGAAAACTAGTAAGTTTTTAATGGAAAAGCACTACCAAACAAAAATATTAAAGGCATGATGGCTTTTAATTCTTCCCAGTTGAAAGTGAAGCTCGTGTGTGAGAGTAAGGAGAACTAGGAGGCTGAGGGACAGCTCAGTGGGTAGTGTTTGCTGCACAAGCATCAGGGGCCCAGTTCAGGCCCCAGCACCCACATAAAAAAACAGGTAGGGGGGCTGGAGAGATGGCTCAGAGGTTAAGAGCACTGGCTGCTCTTCCAGAGGTCCTGAACTGGAACTTCCAGCAACCAAATGGTGGCTCACAACCATCAATAATGAGATCTGGTGCCCTCTTCTGGCCTGAAGGCATACGTGCAGGAAGAACTCTGTATACATAATTAATAAATAAGTCTTTAAAAAAAAAAACAGGTAGGCAGTGAGCATCTGTGACCTCAGTTCTGGGTACGAGAGGGGGAGCACACCCAGACCCCAGGAGCTTGCTGGCCAGCCCATCTAGCTGAATTGGCAAGCTGCAGATTCAACAAGACACCGTCTCAAAAATTAAGGTGGAAAGAAATAGCCAAAGATCCCTGATATTGACCCCTGTGTACACACATGTACACATAAACACATACGTTAAATGATAAAACAGAGGGGCAGGTACTACTAGAGACTAAGGGCTATGACCAGTATGCAGAGTCGTGCTGACATGCGAACACACAGCATCCTGATGAGACTACAGCCCAGCCTGGCCCACTGACTGTGTAAAGAGCCCCAGCAGCTTCCACACCCTGTGCCACTGGACAGGCTTTCCGTCCTGCAACTGTCTAATGGACAGGTCTGCTATCTGTGGTTCCAACCTGAAGGCAGCCATAGTGGTAAATAGTCTATGCATGCCTTCAACATAAAACCACAGGGCTTGGTTTAACATGCAAAGGAAGCCTCTGGACTGTTTTAGGCAAGGACAAGGGCAGTTCTTACCAAGGTTTGTTAAGATTACTCTGGCTACACTGAGGAGGATGACTGAAACTGCAGGCAGCTAGGAAAATGTGTAAAATATTTCAAGTGCTATTAGACACACACAGACAAGCTCTAAGGGAAAAAAAGAAATAAAGAGAAACCCTTGGTGCTAGAACTGGAGACAGCTGAACGCCTAGGAGGTGAGCAAGGGCTGAGGAGGTCAAGTGCCCGTAGGCCCTCAACTGTGTTCAGTGCAGACAATGACTTCTCAGGGCTTGTAGGACTTGAAATGTCCTTCTAAGAGGGAATGGAAAAAGCTGCCATCAAGTGTTAGGAGAAGACAGACTGGGTGGTGGAGCTGGGAGAAGAGAATCCTACACACAGTCTCCATTCTGCTCTGTGTGAAGCGCTGGCCCAGCCTTCGGTGTGAAACCTCAATTAAAAACTAACAAAATGTCTTGACCAAAAGACTATCAGACCCATCATGGTCCTTGAGCAGCATCAAAGGGAGCTGGGTACGAGGCCGCCAAGTGACAGCCGTTTCCAGCAGCTGTGCCCCTGGTGTTCAGAACGTCCACCTGTGGTTAAATGTCCCTGAAGTCACAGACAGGCACCAGGCATCTTCCTTCACGAGTGCACTAACAAAGGGACTGTGTCCCTCCTCTTTGTAGGCTCTTAAGGTTACCTCACCCCGTGAATATACCACCAGCTTTATGAATCATAACAATTTCTTTAAAATCCACAACACAGAGTCCACTGTGCAATGACTGCCTCTGCCCATTCCTGCCACTCGTCTGTCTGTCTATTTGTCTTTCTGTCTCTATTTCTGATTACTTAATTTTTGCTTACAATTTATGTGTCCCTCCACAGAATTCCTTCCTTCAACATGTGCCCCCCAGCAACGCCTAGCAACTGCTGAGGGCTGCATACATGAAAGACTGAGTGGCTGGCCAGGCTGCAATGTAAGCGAATGAGATAAAGACCAGAAGAGGGTAAGGGCTGGATCAAGGGGAGGCAGGTTTGATCTGCTAAATTCAAGATTCTTGCGATAATCCAAAGAGGAGGGCTGATAATCAAATCTAGAGTTCAGGTTAGAACACAGGGCTAGATGTGTCAACTCAAACGCTCAGGATCAACCCCAAGTGTAGAGCATGCTTGGCAAGCATTCCATCACTGAGCCGTACCCCAATCCTGACTACTGATTCTGAAGGTGCAACACCAGAGTTCACGCCTACAAAACAATAAAATAAGCTCAAAAGCTGAGTTAAGGCCTCCTATAGCCAGAACCTCTCTTATTCACGTCTGTCTTTCTCTGTGATTCCTGACACCACGCAGCCCAGTGCACAGTAGAGTCCATAACTGGAAAATGACCGAGGTTCTAGAAGCTAGGCCCAGCATAGTGTCCTGGGAAAGGGTGAGCGCTCAAACCATTTGCTGAATAAGATATAACAAACCTTCTGCGCAGCCAGGCTCTGGCTGCTTTCACTAAGAGCCAAGGATGTAAAATACTGGAGACACTCATCGAGCTCTGTCTGAGGTAAAGAAGCCAGCAAATGCCGGAGTTCCTCTTCAGTGGAGGAATCCTGAAATGAAAGGCAAAAACAAAGCCTTCGGACAGAAACTCAACAACTGAACACCCGAAGAGTTGTAGCCGAGACAAACATAAAGGAAGCACAAAGGGTGGACAGTGGTGGGAGAGCACACCGTCATTTACTTCTGGTTCTGCACTGCCTCGCCTGCTGTCACACTTAAACACCTACTACCAGGGCCGGAAAGAGGCTCAATAATAAGAGCACTAGCGACTTTTGCAGAGGATATGGGTCTGGTTCTGACACCCGCATGATGGCTCACAACCACCTGCAACTCCAGCTCAGGAGACTGCTTGCCCTCTTCTGGCCTCTAGCATATATGTAGTGTAAGTATATACATGCAAGGCACCATACATACATATAAAATAAAAACTTAAAAATAAATGAAAAACAAAAAGGACTGTTGCAAATGGTTAACTCAATTTTTACCTTAGGGACTTCTTGTTAGCTTGACTCAAATGAACTCTACCCTTTATAATTAAAGATATCATTAAGCCTGGTGCTTGTTAATATTTCACTTTTCATGATAATTAATTATATATTCACTTTTCTATTTTTCAAATGACTGTTTATGTCAAAGCTTCAGCTTTGTTTTCTCATCTAAGGAAAGTATGCAAGACATCTGCAGTTGAGCACGCTTCTGGCCACGGTTCTCACCCAGTGTATTTCAATCCCCAGGACATAGTTAGCAATGTCTGGAGACAATTTTCTTTGCTATAATTTGGGGGACTCCTTGCATCTTAGGAGCAGTGTCTAGGAATGCTGCTAAATGTTGTTTGATCTAAGATGTCAAGAGTGCCCAGGATGGGAAAAATCTGCACTGTAAAACAGCAAGGTGGGCTGGAGGGATGACTTGGGAGTTAGGAGCATGGATTGCTTTTGCAGAGAACCCAAGTTTGGGTCCCAGCACTCAGGTCTGGTGGCTCACAACCACCCCTCACTCCAGCTCTTGGGGATCTGTTGCTCTCTTCCAACATCCCTGGACACTTGGACTCACATGCTTATACCCATATCTAGGTACACAGACATAGTTAATCCTTAAAACAAAACGGTCCTAGCACTCAGAAGGCAGAGGCAGGTGGCCTGGTGTAGAGAGAGAGTTCCAAGAAAGCCAGTTCAACACAAAGAAACCCTGGCTTAAAAAAATCAAAATCAAAACAAAACAGCAACAAAAAACTTACTACAAGACACCCTCTCTTGGGTGCTGACACGCTATGGAGGAACCTAGCAGAACAGACTCTCTCAACCCACAAAGGCAGAAAATGGCAGAGGAACAGCCCCTTGTGAGGATCACAGCCCTGTGGAAACTGGGATGTCAGCTCTGCATCTGGTTCACCTATTCTTCAGAGTCAGGCACCAGTTCTATATATCCTGAATCATGCACCTGAAGCATGATTAATAAAAACCCAGAGACAGATATTGGGGTTCAACCTGAAGGTCAGAAAAGCAAAGCAGCCAGCCACTGGCTCTTACCTCTACCTCAGTCTGAAATGGTGATCCTGCCTTCAGCAATCTCGGA
>JAQHUG010000026.1:7069160-7098273 GCA_028555095.1 Dicrostonyx torquatus
CCTTTGAAAAGGCTACGAGCCACCACATGGGTCCTTTGAAAAGGCTACGAGCCACCACGTAGGCCCTTTGAAAAGGCTATGAGCCACCACGTAGGTCCTTTGAAAGGCTATGAGCCACCACATAGGTCCTCTGAAAAGCAACAAGTTCTCTTCACCGCTAAGCCAGCTCCAGCCCCTACTTGGCATAATTTTTTTAACTGAACTACTAAGTCCTGTCGCCTAGTTCTCAAAGAGGAGTCTTTCTGCATTTTGGAACTGGCTGTGTAGCCCAAACTGGCCTCAAACTCAAAACTACTAAAGCCTCATGTGCTGGGATTATGTGAGTGCGGCCATGTAGGGTCTTTCTGAAGGTAGTATTCTAATACTTGTTCATGAACTTGTTCATGTGGTTGTCATAGTCCTCTGTCCTCCTCAAATTCTGAGTGATGGCTGCATTTATTAAGGTCTTTGGACGTGTGATTTTGTGTTTTGTTAAATTAAGGCAGGAAAGTTAGTGTCACTCTAAGAAGAATGGAGATGTTCCCAGAGAGATCAACAAAGCTGATAAACTGACATGAGAATTCCCAGAAGTCTTGATAAAGTTCTGAACGTCTACAGGACATGGATTGGAGAAGACAGACTGTGTCGGCTTTAATGAGCACAACTGATCGTGTTTTATTTGAGGCCTATAATTTGTAGTCAGTGTATTTTTGGAAAGAAAATATGGGCAAAAATAAACTCTTCAGCCAAGGACAGCCTTTAAGGCCTGATTCTCATGCCTCTGCTTCTAGGTGCTGGGAGAACACAACTCTTAGAGATCAGCAGTTGTAATGGCTCATCTTAAGAACTGTACACTGTCAGGGCCTTGTGAACGAGCTTCTGAGTTCCCAATATGTCACCCGCTGGGGTTACTTTAATGTCATCCTAATGGTAGGGAACCTGAGTCTTCAGGAGTTCTTGGCACTTTGCCCTCCAAACTCCATGACCTCGAGCTGATGAACGGAATGTTCTTCCTCTTCTGCATTTTCTTGTCTTCCTAGGAAGCCTGGAGCTTGAGCAGCCACATTTGGGAGGCATCTTCCCTGGGAAGTAAAAACTTGGCAGCTCGATAAAATTATAGGATGTCCCCCACAAGTGCATAATTCAGGAGAAGGAATGGCCTTTGGTAGTAGCTTTTTTCTCCAGTAACCAAGTGCTTTGGGGAGCTCACAGTTCCGTTTGTGCTACTGCTGACGGGATCCGAAAACCCTACAGCTCTGAGAGACTGAGTGGTCCCAGGCCATTCTAAGTTTTATCTAAACCCGCACTCTAAGGAGATGGGTTTTATGCACACACTAATGGAGAGGAACTGCTATGAGCCACCCACTGTGGGATGGGAAAGGCTTGGAGCCTGGCCTCCCTTTCCAAGATGGTGCTGAAGTGAAGGGGAAAGCTTTTACCTCCCCCAAAGCCCAGGCCAAGGCAAAGAAAGGCAGTGCTGAAAACCATCCACGTAATGAAAAGGTTATGCTGCCTGCCAGGTGGCCCAAAGACCCCTAGGACTCCTGAGGGAACCCATCGAGAGAAGCAAGCTTCACCACTCTGCCATTATCAGGTACTCAGGACTTACCAAGCCTGCCTTGACGATAAAGGAAAACATGCTTGTGTTTGCCACTTACGTGGATGGCCAGGCCAACAGACACCACACCAGACAGGTGGTGAAGAAGCTCTGTGACAATGGTGCCTCAAGATGTTCCCAGACAGGTCCTGATAGAAGAAGGCATGTATCTGCTACCTCCTGCTTACGGCACTGGATGTTGCCAACAAAGCTAGGGGGCATCTAAACTTAATCCATGTGCCCACTGAGGAAGGTGGGACAGAAGGTAAAGAAGGGAGGAAGCCAGCTTGGAACCCAGGAGTGGCCATCGCGTCAGATGAAGGCGTGTCAGTGTTCTGTGACTGTTAGTCTACCGCCTTCTAAACACCTTTGGACCCGCTCCTTAACTCTGGGGGAAATCTGAGGCCTGAAGACAGGTGACAGCTATGGTGTTAATGTGAGCCTTACAATGTCACCTGATCCCAGGGGGCAAATACAGTCTCAAAACAGTCTAAGGGCTGGGCGGTGGTGGCACACGCCTTTAATCCCAGTACTCAGGAGGCAGAGGCAGGCGGATCTCTGTGAGTTCGAGGCCAGCCTGGTCTACAAGAGCTAGTTCCAGGGATACGCTCCAAAGCTACAGAGAAACCCTGTCTCGAAAAACCAAAAAAAAAAAAAAAAAACCAGTCTAAGGATTACTTCACAAGACTGGAGGTGAAGGGGAGGGCTGGAGAGACGGCTCAGCCGTTAAGAGCACTGGTTGCTCTTGCGGACTGTGGTTCGGTTTCCAGACACAGGTGTTGGCCCACAACCATTTGTAGCTCCAGTTCCAGGGCAGCCCAAGCTGCCCTCTGACCTCTGCAGCACCAGACACACACATGATGCACATTCATGCAGATGAAACAAGTCTAAAGAAGAATTAGGGGCTGGAGAGATGGCTCAGTGGTTAAGAGCATTGCCTGCTCTTCCAAAGGTCCTGAGTTCAATTCCCAGAAACCACATGGTGGCTCACAACCATCTGTAATGAGGTTTGGTGCTCTCTTCTGTCCTGCAGACATACACACAGACAGAATATTGTATACATAATAAATAAATAAATAAATATTTTAAAAAAAGAATTAGAATGGGATCAAAGTTACCTTTGTGAGAACAGAGTCCACGCTGTCTTGCCTTGCAGATGGGAAGGGGACAACCGCTCTCTACCGTGTCTGTGTGTGATTGGGAGAAAGGTAGCAGGACTTTGCAGGGAATAGGAAGGCTGACACCCGTGTCAAAACTTATTTTTAATAAACTCCAACTCTGCTTTCTACATATCCTGAAGTTCATTTCTTCTCTGAAGGCAAGGGCCCCGGTTTTCCTGGCCCTTAAGGACTGCTCCTGAGGCGGCTTTGCTAACAGGCCTGCCTCGCGGCCTTCTCTAGGCGCTTACCTTCTCATTGGCCCTGTCCCTCTTGTTTACTGATGCTAGTCAACACTTTAAGCCCCTAATCTTGTTTGTGACATTCCCATTTCTCCTCTCCTGCTTCCTGGGCCTCCTCTAGCTTTCTCCCTCAACCCAGTGCAGTGTGGCTGTCCCTTCAGCCCGGTTGCCCGGGGAAAGGGGAATGGTCCCTGCTACATGGTTGGCAGCCAGGCTGTCTGTGAATTTGTTACCAGGGCAGGGAAAGCACAAATCTAGAAAAATAAGTAACTTTGGCTCTGCAAATCAAATTACTATAGTTTGGGGAAATAACAGTTCAAATAAAATAAAGAGGCTTTACAAAATGGCCTGGCCTGGCTGACAAGGTCTTTCCCTTAACCAGAACTTGCTGTTTTTTCAGTTAAGCTGGCTGGTCAGCAAGTCTCAGCCATCCTTCTTTTCTCGCCTCTGGGTTGCACACTAGTTCACACCTGGATGTTAATGTGGGTGCCGGAAGCAGACCCACACTTGCGTGGCAAACACTATTGCTCACGGCTCCATCTCCCCACCCTCGCTGTTTTCACTC
Source organism: Dicrostonyx torquatus (assembly GCA_028555095.1). Taxonomy (NCBI): domain Eukaryota; kingdom Metazoa; phylum Chordata; class Mammalia; order Rodentia; family Cricetidae; genus Dicrostonyx; species Dicrostonyx torquatus. The sequence goes on from JAQHUG010000026.1 coordinate 7,072,701, forward strand.
CATCGCCACATCTTGACTACAGCCACTGATCCCACCCTTGGTGTGTGTGCACGTGTGTGCACTGTATGTACGTATTTATATGGGTGTGATCCCAAGTGTGCCTGTGGGTATGCGTGCATGCATGTATGAGGATGTAGAGGTTGACACGGGATCTTCTTCAGGTGGTGTAACAGAAGTGTGCTGCTGCTGGCTGCTGGGATTAATACTCAGGCTCGCCTGGCTGCACCGCAGACACTTTTCCACCAGAGCTCTTTCCCCAGCCCCTTGATAGCTTTTATAGATCACGTGGTTTCTTTGTTTTAACTTCGGACTTGGGCCTGTCGGACTTTCTTTTTGGTCTTCTGGAAGGCATTTGTTCAGAGATCAAGTTATTTAAGTTGTCCTGTCTGCCTCTCACAATCCTAAAGCAGACCTAGGTCCTGGGACCCTAAGGGAAGCAGTGCAGCTATTGTAGGCGTGCACATGTCTGACCTATGGAGGTAAAAGGTGAGCAGTTCTGCTGGGTGTGTGGCATGCGCCTTTAAGCCCAGCACTTGCGAGACAGACATAGAGGGTGACTGAATTCAAAGCCAGTCACAGCCACATGGTGAGATTTGTCTTTTTTTATTAAAAAAAAAAAGAAAGAAAATAAGCATTTTTGCATTTCTTCCTGTGACTACAATTTCTTTTAAAAATTCCACATTTGGGGGCTGAGGGCATAGCTCAATGGTAGAACACTTACCTGGACCTGCAAAGCCCTGGGTTCTATGCCAGCCCCCTATAAATCACACGCTACAAGCAGACTGTGGAGCTGCACACTTGTAATATCAGCTGCTCAGGAGGCTGAGGACTCAGGAGTTAAAAGTCAACCTCAAAAACACGGGCCTCATTTTAAACAATCACATGTATTGATGATGGTAGTATATATTATCATATAAGATATAGATTATATATATGTATATATGTATATATACATATATATAGTCATCATTTATTTAGTTGTTCCCCTATTGATGGGATTTAGGTACTTTCCAGCATCTTGAGTAAGTAGAATAATAATGATGATGTACATAAAAGTTTTTTTGATTGTTTCCTAAAGAAATGGGCTGGAGAAATGGTTCAGTAATTAAGAGCACTGCTGCTCTTATAATTAAGTTTCCAGCATCTATGTTAGACAGCTCACGATTACTAACTCAAGCAACAGGAGTTCCAGGTCCCGCTTTTGGCTTCTTCACATACTTACCCTGACACACACATGTGGAATACATTCACACACGCACATAAAAATTTAAAAATAAATCCTAAAGATCCTTAGCTACATAATCACTAGGTTATAAATTAATATATAGTATTTAATATGCATCTAGAATTGTTTTCCCAACAGCTGAAAATCCCACAGGCACACACTAGAGCATGCACGGAGTAAAATGGCCCCATTTCATCTGAGAGTACACAGGTCCTGCACTGGTATCTAGGAAAAGGGACACACAATTCTTACAGAGCTCAGACTACAATACAAGAAAGAGAGCGTATGGTAGATACATAAAGTATGGCTTGAGCATCCTTGTTCCAGATATCCAAAATCTGAAATATTTGCAAATTCCAAACATTTAAATTACTCCATCACTGTCCTTGGCTCTACTCTGTCAAGCAAAGTGGGGTTCCTGAAACTCAGCCTCAATGTGAAATACTTCCCTCTGCCATAAGGAAGCAATTTGTGGCATACTGAGCATGACACTATTCGATGCATTAAGAATTTGAATCTTGGAGTGCTGGAGATGTCTGAGCAGTTAAGAACACTTGCCACACAGGGTGATAGTGGTGCTTGCCTTTAATCCCAGCACTCGGGAGGCAGAGATAGGAGGATCTCTGTGTACAGAGAGAGCTCAGGACAGGCTCCAAAGCAACAGAGAAACTCTGTCTTGAAACTACCCCGCAAAAAAATAAACACTTGCCACTCTCAGAAGACCGACACTCAGTTCTCAGAACAGCACCTCACAACCGTCTGTAACTCTAGTTCCAGGGTATCTGACACTCCGGTGACTCGTGTGAGCACCAAACATGCGCATGGTGCACTTATAAGCAGGCAAACAGTCATGCACACATATAAAAGGGAATAAATATTAATAAATAAATTAGAATCTTGGACTGGAGGTGTAACTCAGTGGCAGAGAAATTGCTAGTCATGTTTGAGAACCTAGGTATAATCACACACACACACACACACACACACACACACACACACAATCTTAGCCTGATTCTGTAGTGGGTACCTGTGTTTGTAATTACTTGAGATCGTTTGAGCTCATGGAGTTCCAAAACAGGACCCTGACTCAATAAATACCTAAGTAGATAACAGAACCTCAACCTGGAGTCTGATTTATAGCATTGAGTAAGGTTTCCCACTAGGAGGCGCTCTAACCAAGAGTTTTAAAAGCACAAACTCAAGTTAGACCTCCCAAACACTAGAATTTGTCCTCCTCTCGCTCCCTAGATCATTGTGGGGAGGTAATGTACTGCTACTCCGTGTGTGGTGCATGTGTATCCTCAGAAGTGGTATTGCACTAAGTGAATTTGGCTTGGATTTCAGACTTAATTTTCACTAGAAAAAGAATAGGATTACATTTAAATTGGCAAAATAATGTTTTCTTAATTTCTAAATAAATTTTCTTACCTGGAGATTGTGGAAGTATTTTTCCTTCTTTCGATGCAACTGTGCATAAGACTAGACACACTTTCTTCACTGCAGATGCGAACCTATCAATGTTTCTATATTACTCTCTCCCCCATCTCTTTTTTTGCACACACATGTGTGATTTGCATGTGTGTATGATTACATGGGATGTATATGGGTTTTTGAAGCTCTTATTTCTAATTATGTGCATGCGTGTCTTGTGTGGTATATGCATGTGTGTAAAGTTGCCAGTGGATGCCAGAAGAGGTGTCAGATCATCTAGGGCTGGTTATAATATATATATATATATGGGTTTTTTTTCTGGTTAAAATGAAAATGGCTAAAGCATTTAGATAAAGCTAACAATTTTACAAAAAAGAGATAAGGTTTTAATTAGTATCTGGTTTGAGTTCGCAAGATTATTTTTACTAAGTATTTGTGGATTCCAGTACATCTTTAGTGCACATTGTCTGTTCTTTTGTTTGTTTGTTTGTGTCTTGAGACTGGGTTTCATGTAGCCCAGGCTTGCCAAAGTCAGTTTGTAACACAGGCTGACCTTTAGCTCCTTCTGTTCCCATCCCTGCCTCCCACGTGCTTGGATCACAGGCCTGTACCTTGCACCACCACACCTTGCTTGTCTGCTTTTTAGAATTTTGATTATTTCTCTCAACGAAATGAACAACTTCTGTATAATGTTCTTTCCATGACTCTTTCGAAAGCTTTGTTGTGGAATTTCAGGGTAAATGGCAATACTAATCCACAGACCTGGAATCACAATCAGGGTGGACATAACGATGGCTGAGGTCCTCGGAGCCGAATATGTATTGAAACAGCTGGGAAGATTTTGTAATTAAGAGGGAGCCAAACTGCCGGGTAGTGGTGGCACACACCTTTAATCCCAGCACTCGGGAGGCAGAGGCAGGAGGATCTTTGTGAGTTCGAGACCAGCCTGGTCTACAAGAGCTAGTTCCAGTGCAGGCTCCAAAGCCACAGAGAAACCCTGTCTCGAAAAACCAAAAAAAAAAAAAAAAGAGGGAGCCAAACCTAAAATTGCACAAGCCTTTTATCATGCCAGAATACAGACATCTCAAGGTTGCAAAGGTGTGTGGAACATACACAGGAGGGTTGTTTCTGAGTCAAAGGCCTTAGCTACTGTCATCTCTGTTCCAGTCCTGGGCCGCCTGGTTCCTCTCCTGGTCACAAGATGGCAGCAGCATCCATGGCATCGTCTGCACTAGAGGTTAGCACGGCTCAGGCTGGACTTAGACTTCTCCCTTTACAGACTTAAAAATTAAGGTCCCACGGTGGCACTGTGCTTCTCTCCATCAAGTCTACCCAATTTGCGGCAGGGCTGTATAAGATTGGGGGATATTCTAACACATCAGGTCTCAGTAAGAAGCAGAGGGTGACACACGAGATGCCGTAGTTGGGCAAAGGTACTTTCAGCCAAGCCTGACCACTACTGGAAACCCATGGTGGAATGAGAGAAGCAACTCTTGAAAATTGCCCTCTGACCTATACACATGCAATAGGCCACACCCATACCCACATGCATATGAAAAAAAAATAACTGTAAAAAAATTAAAGGGAAAAAAGGTTATTGGTACAAATCTCAGAAAGTTAGGTACCTCCAAAATAGAGTAATTACTGAATATTGGCCCTGTTAGTGATTTTTTTGTGAGGCAGAGTCTCACTGTGTGTCTCTAGCTGTCCTGGAACTATGTAGACCAGGCTGGCCTCAAACTCACAGAAGTCCACCTGCCTCTGCCTCCTGAGTGCTGGGATTAAAGCCAGGAGTCGTGCGCCCAGCTAACTGGCTACTGTGTAATCAGCTGTAAAGGATCTTGGACTCATAGACAAAGGAATACAGTGAGTGGTGTGGGAGGGACAGAAATAGAATGGTTAAAGGTAGAAGTTAAACTTTAAAATGTGACCCTCGCCACTGTAAACCGAGGGAAGCTTGACATGGAGAGGTGCAGTGCAGTTGAAAGGGCTGGCCCTTGTAAACTTATTTTGGGACTTTATAGTTTCATTTGACTGGGGTGTAAAATTGCATAGCCGTGCCTTCCCTGTACTACCTTATAATTAACCTTGTTCCTCGGTTTCACGTGACTTAATAAAATAAAACAAAACTGCCTGTGGGAGGATGTTATAAATATTCCAAACCATGGAGAAGTCATGTGTCAGGAAATTCAATCTACTCCTCTTTCTTCATGGACTTCAGTTTTAAAAGGCCCACCCTAAAACCATCCCTGACAACAAAAATCAGAGCTGTCATAATGTCACAGGCTTGTAAATCTCAGCCTCCCAGCCCTCAAGAGGCTGAGTCAGAAGGGCTGTCACAAGTTCAAGAACAGCTTGGGCTATACAGGGAGACCCTATCTTAAAAAAGAGAAAAACAAATCCCCCCAAAAAACGCAGCATAAAATTTGATTCGAAGAATCAGACACCAACGCTCCCTTTCCATTAGCAGACTCAAATGTCTAGGCAGGCTGGGGAAGAGGAGCAACGTGCCCATGCTTGCCTTGGTACTATGTCACATATGAGTTACAACCCAGATCTGTGATCCTGTCCTCTTAAAGGAATTAAGCTTTATTTCTTTATGAGTATTTTGCTTGAATGTATCCCTGTGTACCATGTGTGTCTGGGGAGGTCAGAAAAAGGCATTGGGTCCCCTAGAACTGGAGTTATAGACATTTGGGAGCTGCCCCGTGGGAGCTGGAAAGTGAACATGGGACCACTGTAAGAACATGTGCTCTTACTCCGATGTCTTCAGCCTCAGCCTTTCTAGCCGTCAGCCCTCAGCTGCCAGTTCTAAGGTAGCTGTTTCCAGACGGCACTGCGTCTTGAAGTTTGGGTCAGATTGTTCCAGCATATACCCTTAGAGCCTCGACACAGTCTTACACAGGAGAGCCACATCTCCCCCACTCTCTCAACAACTTCACTTCTAACGCCCTGCCATGCCCCCAACCCCTTAGGCACTGGTCTTGACAGCCTTATGCAAGAGAGGGCCTAGGGGTATTGGGCTCATTTCTCCCACAGGAATGGGAGTTTCTTTTTTTTTTTAAAAAAAAATATATATATTTTTTAAATTTTTTTATGGTTGATTTAACTTTATTTTATGTGCAGTGGTGTGAAGGTGTCAGATCCCCCGGAACTGGATTTTCAGACAGTTGTGAACTGCCATGTGGGTGCTGGGAATTGAACCCGGGTCCTCTGGAAGAGCAGTCAATGCTCTTAACCGCTGAGCCATCTCTCCAGCCCCCGGGAGTTTCTTTTATAAATAACTTCTCCTGTCTCAAGACTTCTGCTAATCGAGGGACAGGAGTAAGTGCCACATACTTGGTATCCTGGCATTCTGGAAGATTCAGCTGGAAGGTCATGGGTTTCAAGCAAGCCTGGGACACACAGTGAGACCCTGTCAGAAGACAACACAACAAACAGAAACCAACAGCAAGAGGTGAGGTACCATTAACATATTTCCAGACATGCGTATGCCCTTTAGACCTATGAAAGGATGGAACGGTAGGAAGCAGAACGCTCCAGCTGCAGCCTTGTGCACCACCCTGCCTGCCTTTCTGCTTCCAGGTTGCACCAACGCAAACATCTGGTCTCATTTTGTAAAGCCATTTTCTCTTGTTCCTCATTTTTTCTCTTCCAGAGTGAGCCAAGCAGATTTTTGATCCTGGCTTTGTGTCCGGCCGTGACTTTGTCCTGGGAGGCATTGAGAAGGATGAGGAAGAGAAAACGTTGGGCTGAGTGGAGTTTTAGCCTCTAAGGCAGAGGCACAGATGGGAACTGAAGCTGTTCTGAGTGTCCAGCCCAGCTCATCGGAGAAATAAAATGGCCACAGCAAATCCAAGGCTACCGGTCAGGGCTGGCTTTCTTCTAGGGTCACCCTGATAGGGACTTTTTCCTTATCTTAACCAGCATCTTACCCTCCAAATCCCTGGGGACACAGAGCTTTTGTTTTGGACAGCGTGGTCCAGAGTAGGAACTCAGTAAATGATGGCAAGCTGAACTTAAGTCTCTTTGGGAGTTAAACAGTCTTGCCCTCAAAAACTGCTTGTGAAAAGTGCCTGGCACTAGACAGTGAGTAGTGCCCTTACACACATACCGCCCCCTGCATACACATGCTCATCCTCACAATTTACCCTGTGCTGGCACAGTCCCTCTACACATGATTGGCAGCACCCAGAATTGGTAGAGTGTGGAAGTGGCTGGGCTCAGAGCAGGAGATGTGGGCACTTACCCTTTGGGCTGTATGCTGTGTTTCCAGTAATGAAGCCTAAGCTGGCACCAACATTTTTGGCTCCCAGAACACACTGAAAGGCTTGTATCTTATTCTCTAAAAGTTCTGGCTCCTTTGCCATCTCCCTGTGTCCATCATCCAGTTTCCATGTGACTGTGCTGAGTATCTTGGTGGCTGAAGTGTTGAATCAGCGAATACTTGGGGCTTTCTTTGGATTTTGTTTCAGCCAGGAGGGATGAGAGATACTCACAGGGATGGTGGGTAGAGGGGAGAAAGGAGAGAGATCTCATGACACTGGGGTTCCAGAATCTGGGTCTCAGTAATATGATAGGCGTCAAGAGAAGGATGAAGAGGCAAGGAGGGACCAACCAATGCCCTAGCTATAGCTGTAGGGCTCTTCTGCCTGCTGGACTAGTCTTCGGGTAGAGCGGTGTAGTGGAGAGCGCACAACATTCATGCCACAACCGTGTCGTCATACTATTAGACCAGAACGGCCACCATCGACTCTGAGCTCACCGTGTGACCCCGAGGTAGAAGAAAGAGAGTGTGATGTTCCAAATAAAGTCACACGTCCCTCAAAGTTTAATAGCGATTGGCCAGGGTGGTAGGAAATTTTTCTCAAAGTGAATTAGAGCCAAAAGAAAGCCAGTTAACCAGAGCCAGTGTCACTGAGCAGAGAGGGATGTTGTTCATTGTGGTGATCATCTTCAGCAGTTATTATATATTGGTTTAATTTCTAAAATTCTAATATTGTCCCCTTGCCAAGTCTCCCTTCTAATGGTTCCCAGTTGCCCCAGATTCCCAAGAGGCAACTCTCAACATTCCAAAACTAGAAAGGTTCTTAAAGTGTAAAATGCAGATTCACAGCCGACTCAACAGATTACTGTGAGTCCCCAGGTGAGACCCAAGCTTATGGCCTTCAGCAAGCCGCCTTCCACCTGACAGTGAACAGACCCTTCAGGAGGGCTAGGGTGGGGCATGGGAGGCAGTCACGAAGCAGAGAACAGAGAGAATAGGGAAAAAACTATGTTAGCAGAGTGTTTGCAATAGAAAGTACACCTGATTGCATAAGAATTAAGTTAGTTGACTGAGATGGAGGGGGGAGGGCCTTGGGCTTCCCATAGGACAGGGTATCCTGCACCATCATAAGGAAGCAGGGGGAGGGCAGTGGGGTAGTGGGGGAGCGGGAGGGCCGGGAACAAGGGGAGTAAATGTAAATTTTTCTTTTAACAATAAAAATAAAAAAAATTTATAACAAAAAAAAAAAAAGAAAGTACACCTGTGTTGTTCAGGCATGTGGTCCTCGGAATGTCTACACAGAGTCCTAGGCGATATACTGAGACCTTGTCTTAAAAACAAACAGAAATCAAGACCTTTGTTAGCACTTGCAAAATATCCAGCACAGTTTTAGAACCTGACGGACTCCTACTCAAACTTCTTACAGAATTAGTGGATGGAAAAATTTAAACTATGAATTGGCTAGGCGTGGTGGCTTGAAATACCAGCATTCAAGAGGCTGAGGCAGGAGAATTGAGCTTGAGGCTAGCCTGCGCTAAAGAAGACCCTGTCTGTAGAACACACACAAAACCGTAAAATGCTTTTAAACGTTTGCAGATTCGCAGAAATAGAAAACAGTGCCTAACACTTTGAAAGAGTCTCCTGTTCTTAGCCTTGCCTTAAGGAAAGATGCTGATCTTGTCTATTTTTAAATTTTAAACCACGCATTCTTTACACCCAGCGATGCTTTCTTTGTAACGATGGAAAACCGAGGGATGGCTGAAGTTTCCGTTCTTAGCACATCCATTGAAGGGGGGGGGTAAAGGCTGTGAAGCCTCGTTGCCTGTGTGACTTAAAATGACGCTACGGATTCTTTTCTCCCTAAAAGCAACTAAAGGGAGTACTGCCGTGACAGCGGCAGCACCGCCAGAGGTACTAGAATGACTGTTTCCACCGGAGCCACGCTGGCTCATAGTACAAGCCGCCGTGTGCTCGTGAGCGGCTCCGGGTGGGCGCCGCCGTGGAGTCGGCCTGTTGTCCACTTCCGGCCCCCGCTGGCAGCCGCGGACCGGATCGCGTGTGAAGACTCCGGAGGCGGCGAGGACCTGGGAGCCTCCAGGCGCCGCGGCCGTGGCGGGAGCCGAGCGAGCGGCGCGTGGGAAGCTCGAGACCGCACCCCGCGCGCGCACGCGCGCCCCCGCGCTCGCTCCCTCGCTCGCAACGGGCGGCACCACCCGCCGCGGGTCCGCTCGGGGAGGCGCCGGGTCACGTGGCGCCGTCACGTGGCCCACAGCCCGCCTGGCGGCGGCGGCTGAGGGAGGCGGAGTCTCGGCCGAGACGCGGGGGGTGGGGGGAGGCGGCGGCGGTGGCGGCGCCGAGGGGCTGCCGGAGGCGGAGGCGGAGAGGCACCGGGCCGCCGCCACGGCCGCTCGGGAGGTGAGGCTGCGTTGGGGTCCCCGGCCGTGAGGGTCGGGGCGGCGGGGAGCGGGCGGCGGGGGCCGGGCGGTGGGTGCGGCGGGAGCGGCCGGCCGGCGCGGGGCTCCTCAGCGGACCCCCAGCTCGGGCGGCCCGCGCCTCGCTCGCTCGCTCGCCTGCCTTTTGTTCCGGCGTGCGAGGAGATGGGCCGACCGAGGAGCTCTGGCGTGTGTGTGTAAATCAGAAGGCGTTTGGCTTGGAGCCATTTTTTTTTCCCTTCTCCTTAATTGTGGAGACAGAAAAAAAAATCCCTTCCAACGGTTTTCCCGGGGAGATTGGCTTCGCCGGCCGGGCCTCCCCTCCGTCCCTCGTCTCTCTGCCGGCCTCGGGATCCCGGGGCGGCTCTCCCTTCCCTTTTCCCCCTTTCTGCCCTCCCCACCTTGAGCCAAGCCCCGCCAGGCAGCGGGTGAGCCGGGTGTCTGCAAAGCGGCCCGGTCACCTGTCGTGGCAGCTGCATGGCAATCCCGGCGCTTCTGCTGTCTGGAGCCTGTGCGGTTTCCTTTGGCAAAATCACGGAGATTCCGCTCCCAGCGCCAAGCCTTCCTCTTTGCCCCTGCGCCCCCCTAACCCAGCTCCTGATGCTGCCGCGAAGTTACACCGTGTTGGGGCATATTAGCAAGGAGGTGTCCACTTCTTTCTGTGGAGGCACCGCTGGCTTGGGAAGGTGAGGGCCGTCGAGCTTTGTGGCTTGAATTGGGGGTGGAGGGGTTGACAGTTGTCAGTGGGGTTGATGTCACTTAGGGACCTCTTCTTTCCACCTGCCTGCTTGCCCAGGTGACGCGAAAGTCAGGTTTAGACTTCTCCCTCCGGGATCTGTTCCCTTGGGGCAGGGGACTGTTTTCAGGGTTTCTGTACTTGGGGACGCTCCTCTTTTAAAATTTTCTCTTTCCATTTACTTGTTTGTTTGTTTGCTTGCTTACTTATTGAGACGGTCTGTTTAACCCTGGCTGGCCTGGAACTCACTATGTAGACCAGGCTGCCCTGGTACGCGAAGAGATTGCCTGCCTCTGCCTTCAGAGCTGAGATGAAGGGTTTGTGCCACAGCAGGCCCACCTCTGTTTTACAGTGGTTGAGCATCTTAAGGGTATCTCTTTTTAAGTCCTTGAAGGAGGTTCTAGGAGGGGAAATTGTTCCGGAGGTTTAGAGGAACGTAAAAACCATTCCGAGACCCTTTTATTTTAAATCTGCTTTTCTGTACGTGGAGTCTCCACGCCTTGGTGGGAGTTTAGTTCTTGCAGGAATCCCAGGGGCACGGTGCCTTGTTCCTGGAGAGTTCCCCTTTGGGAAGGGTGTAAAGTGACTTGCAGGTGTATGTGCAAGGGCCCATAACCATACTCCAATCCAGAAAACCCACGGGAAGACTTGTAGCTTTCAGAAGGGTGGGCCCCTGGGAGCTGATGTAAAGTCATGTAGTGTGAGCTACATTCCAGATGGAAGTCACATGTGTCCTTTCCTGTGTTACTGTTGGAGAAATGACTGTATGAGCATTTATGAATAGCCGCATCTAGTGTTTGCTTCCTCAATTAAAGAAGAGTAATTTGTGTGAAAGAGTTACTAGATGAGAATTTCTTTAAAACATCAAAGGGAGACTGTTTTAGTAAGGGCTGTGAGAGTAGCAGCATTTCCAGGTGATGGGAGAGGTGTCACCCTCCAGACTCAGACCTGGGAGTGTGCTGTACTGAGTTACAGGAAGTCATGCAGGGAAAAATACTTTTAACACCGTGGAGCTTTCAGGCATGGAGGAAAGAAAGCCATTCTTACCCACGTTCTGAGGAATAATAGTGTATTTACTAAGCGTATTTTAAATAACTTAGAAGCAATAAATGTGAATGATGTTGAACTTCGTGGTTTGCACATGGAGACATAAGCGATGCATTTAGTGATCCGTAACTCGCCCTCCACCGCTAAAACTTCACATGGAATTTTAACCTTTCAAAGGATGAATGATACATGAAGCCAGCTTTTCTTTATTTTGTAATAAGTTTTCCCTTTGTTGCCCCCTTTTATACCTCTCCTCTTTGTCTTTCTAGGTTTATTTTATGTGTTTGTGCCTGAGTGTGTGTATGTGCTGTCTGAAACCAAAACGGGTGGTTGTAAGCCATCTGATGTGGATGCTGGGAACCAAACCCAGGTCCTCTGCAAGAGCAGCAGATGCTCTTAGTATGTTCACTTTAGTATGTTTGCAGCCTCATGAAGAGAGGCTCATGTAACATTTTTATTGTTACAACTACTACTAATTGGAGCAGAGGTTATCATCATTATCATTAATAGTAGTTGTTTATGAAAAGAGTTTTAAATCAAAGCACCCTCTGTTGGTGCTGAGATTCTAAGTAATGAAGCTTGGTGGAGATGCAGCCCTTTTTCAAGCCACTGTTCAGCCCTCTGGATAGTTAGAGAGCCAAATGTGAACACAGTTTTCTCTTTGGGTGTGCTGCAGGCTGGATTCAGAAAGGTATTGGGTGGCTCTTGTGAGCATGGATAAGGTAGGTGGCCATCAGTGGCTTCATGCCTTAAACCACATTCATGGCATCCATTTTTCTCCTGTTTTCTTAGAGGGGAAAGGTGAAGACCGTGGGAGTGCATTTGTTGGTAAGGTGCAGTTAAACATGGGTAAAAACTCAGGATAAAATGCTGTGATGTAGTGGCTACATTCCATCCTGTTTAGGGCCTTTGAAGTCTGTCCGTCTCCCAGAGCTCATTTGCTCATACCGAGACTGTGGAAACTGCATGGAATTCTTTCAGTTTGCCTGGGGTAATGTTAATTTAGTTACTACATTTTAACATAATTAAAATATTCTATGGTAAAGTATATAATAAAAGCTGGAATACCTTTTACTACTTGTGCCATTTTGAACAGTTCAGTGGCACTAAGTACATTCATTGTTAAAAAACAGTAACCACTAAGGTTTCCAATCTGGAGCCCATTAATCAAGAACTTTCAGTTTTTCCCTTCTCCTAACTTCTGCACCACCTCTTTGCCGCTGTGAAACTAACCACAACTACAACCACACAGTCATCTGCCTTTCTTGACTGATTTATATTACTTAGCATGTTGTCCTCCACACTCATCTGTGTGTTAGACTGTCAGAATTTCCTTTATTTTAAATATATAGCAAAGAATGATATGAATGAAAAGATTCATGGGCAAACTAGAAACTGTGAATGATGTGTGTGAAGCACCTCAGTATGTGCTGGGCTGTAAAACTCAGCCAAAGTCGAGTGCTTAGAACGAGGATCTAAGGATGTGGGAAAACCTTTTTTCAAGTATTAACTTTATTGTTTGTAGTGCCATTGGACACTGAACCCAGAACCTTGAGCATGCTATAAGTTTTTTTTTTTTTTTATCATGGAACAACATTTTAACCATTAAAAATGGTAGGCACTAGTATACCCTGAAGCATTTTATCTCTCTTCCAGCTTTAGAATTATGCAACATCCTCAGTCTTAATTTTAGGGTTACTTCTCTTCTTGTCATTGGGTCATTTAAAAGCAAATCAACTGCTTTGTAATTTTGTCTATATCTTAGTACAGCTCTAAAAATTTCTCACAATAAATATGATTATTTTTAAAAATAATTTCTGGGTTATCAAAATAGTTCAGTGGTAAAGGTGCTTGCTGCTAAGCTTGATGACCTGAGTTTGATTCCTGGACTTCACCTGGTAGAAGGGGAGAATTGACTCCTGCAAGATGTCCTCTGACATGTGCTCTGCCACCCCTGTCCCCCATTTCTGATGAGGATGTGATTCAACACTAAGATATTTGCCTAGAGAATGGCCTGGGTTTGATCTGTGATGCTTCAAAAAGAACACACACACACTTAATATATCAAATGTCCATTTATTACTCCCCGATTATGTTATGTGTTGTGATCTATGGTCTAAAGACAGGAACAGATTTAATTATGGAACCATCTACATATAGTTGTCTTAAGACCCAAATAAGGTCCACACATTGCAATATTTTGTTTAGCATTCTCCTCTCCTTCCATTGCTTTACTGTCCTCTTCTCCCCCCGTCCCCCCGTCTTTTTGAGGCAGGGTCTCATTATGTATCCCTTAACTGTCCTGGAACTTGGCCTTGGACTTATGGTCATCATCTAGCCACCCTAGTGCTGGAATTACATGTGTGTACTTATTTACATGCCTGACTTTAAGTCTCTTTTAGTCATAGGTTCTCCATCTTTTTTCTTTTTGTAAATTATATTGAAGAAACTGAGTTTTGCAGATTGTGTCCCTATAATGTTATGTACATTGATTTATTTCTTGTGTTTTCTGTGCGTTGCTAGTGACTTCATGAGAAGAATGAGATCCAAACCTCTATGGATACTGAGAGACAATTATAATTTAGTATGGCAGCCTGAGTTTAGGACTAAAATGTCATCTTTAGCTGTACTGTTGATAATTTAGACCCTAATTAATGCAAGTGAATTTGGTAAAATTTAAAATCAGTTAAGTTGACAGTTTAGGCCTTAATTAATGCAAGTGAATTTGGTAAAATTTAAAATCAGTTAAGTTGACAGTTTAGGCCTTAATTAATGCAAGTGAATTTGGTAAAATTTAAAATCAGTTAAGTTGACAGTTTAGGCCTTAATTAATGCAAGTGAATTTGGTAAAATTTAAAATTAGTTACAGTATGGTATTACTGTGACTTCTATTCCTTCTTTTGATAATTTTAATATTTGGACATCTGCCAATGTGGAGTGTGAATAAGGATGATAGTGATTCACAGGACTGGTACATATGAAAGAAAACGTGTTTACTCCTGGGTGCAGAAGAGGTTGGAATTTATGTTTTCAGTCTGAAGTGCTGTTGTTAGCTGTCTAATAAAAATGCACAGTGTTTGACTTAGAATATCTACAATTAATACGAATTTATCCTCTGAAATAATGAACAAACACTCAGAATGAGAATAAAGAGTATGAGAATACTTTTGCTGTTAGTTGGCATTCCACAGACATGGTACAGGATTGGGAAGAAGTCACAGAGAGAGTTGGAGTGCATTGAACTAAAGAGAGGAGAAGACAAGGAAATAGATACCTACTGCCTGTTTACTTAGAAGGCAATGTGTTCTTCAGAAATGTTGAGTGAATTACCATTTATCCATCAAATTACCGTGAACAGATGAACTTGGGATTTCCTTTTCCTTTAATTATCATTTCCTTTAGCATGTATCTGTGTTAATTCAGTTTTTTTCCTCTTGCCTTCAGAGAAGATTATTGGTCATTATTACGTTTTGATTTTTTAAAAAAGATTTATTTACTTATTTCATATGCATTGGTGCTTTGCTTGCATGAATGTCTGTGTAAGGGAGTTGGATCCCTTGGAATTGAAGTTACAGACGGTTGTGAGCTGCCATATGGGTTCTGGGAATTGAACCCGGGTCCTTTGGAAGAACAGCCAGTGCTCTTAACTGCTGAGCCAACTCTTCAGCCCCTAAAATTTGATTCTTAAGGTCTTTTAAAAATTATGCTGTTTTCCTTATTAAATACAGTTGAGAACCACATATATTTTCTGATGTCTGTGATTGAGTGGCAGTTTTTGTGCTTACATGATGTCAGCACACCCTTGAGTATATTAAGAGTAGAATTAAAACACAGTAGTCAGCTGTGGTGATTTACGCCTTTAATCTCAGCATTTGAGGTGGAGGAAGGCAGACCTCTGAGTTCAAAGTTCAAAGGCAGCCTGGTCTCTGTATGGATGTTCTAGGACAGCCACGGCTACATAGTAAGACCCTGTCTCAAAAAACAGAACATTGTAATCTACCTAGAAAGCCTTTGAGAGTAGCAGTGTAGTATTAGAGCTTATGGTTTTGTAGGTCAGAATGAATAAGCTTTGAAGATCATGTGTGTGGCTGTGTAAGAGATTTCTCCCTTAAAACTATCCAGCTATTCACTTTATGCTGCAACAGGCACAAATGAACGGTAAACACTTTATGTGAGGTATTAAGTTGTTAGATTACTATTTTCGTAATTTTAATGTTTGAGTGTCTTTTTAAATTGGGCATATTAGAGCTATTGAGTTAGAGTTTCTGTAGTATTATATTAATGTCCGCTAAAGCTGAGAATTTGGCTTTTCCAAAGAACAGTTGAAATGTTCGACTCTTGCGTTTTAGTTGTTGGTTTGGCTACTTACTGATTACTGGCTTCTAAATACATTTGTTCGGGAACAGATATGTTGGTGTGTGCATATAATCTTTCCACGTGCGAGGCTGAGGCAAAAGGATGGTGAGTTCAAGGCCAACCTGGGCTCTATAGCAAAGCTCTGTCTCGACAAATAACATGAAAAACAACTCCTGCCCCCCTCCCCCCGATGTGGGAAAGCCCTCCATTGCTTGATGTTTTTGAGGTCTACTTAAGAGCTGTGGCCAGATGTTACTCATTTTACTGGACACACGTTCTTTTCCCACCAACAAAGGGAAGATAATCGTAGATTATTTGGGGCACTTGACTCCTGATTTGTATGTGCATAAGACTCCTCAGACTCTAGCGGACCTTCTAGAGATTGCTCAGAAAACCCTTCCAGTGCTGTGTCCTCTCCTGTTTCTGATTGTCTGGAGTAGATGTGTCCTCCCCTTGCGCACATCACTAGTTCTGGCAGCTGCGATAAAGTAGTAGTTCCCGAGGCCTCAGGTGAGCAGCTGGCTGGACTAGTCTTGGGACAGTTTAAAATGTGCATGAAGAGTAGATGGGCAGTGTTACCACATGTGGGCTGTTTTCAGGAATGCATTCATTTCTTAAGTTCCAGCAACCCTCTTAGCCAGGGTAACAGGTGGAAAGCACAGCTTCAGTGGCTGGCATGTTAAGAGTTGCACGAGAAGTTAGGCTTATGCCCCTGGCCAGCAGAGCTGACTGTTTAAATTGTCAGAGTTACTATTAATTGTTAAATAATCAGAAAGTGTAACCCTACTTTGATATTTGTCAAATTAGAGAAACATTGATTTTAAAAAGCAATCTTGGAGCCAGGTGATGGAGCACACCTTTAATCAGAGCATTTGGTAAGCAGAGACAGGCGGATCTTCTGTGAGTTCAGGGCCAGCCTGATCTGCAGAGTGAGTTCCAGGACAGGTTCCAAAAGCTGTACAGAGAAACTCTGTCTCGAAAAACAAAACTAACAAAAAAAAAAAAAAAAAGCAATCTTGGATTTGGTTTATCTGGAAGAAGGTTGGAAGAGATTGGGTCATAGGAGAACCAGGTAGATGAATGTGGTTGATGCTCAGGCTGTATTTTCTAGCCCTGCCAGACAATTTGAACCTTTTCCATTTTTCATTCCTGTCATTTTCCCCATGAAATGAGAAACCCAGTTTGGCATTTCATATGTTGGAAATTTATGAAATCCTGTAATATTCTAAAAGCCTTAAATAAAACACAACTAATAAAAGCTAGAAAGCTCACAGCTTCCTTACCTGGTGCATTCGCAATTACTTTAATCCTGTGGCAGAAATGAGAATGAAAGTGGCCTGGTACTGTTTTCTTTCTTTGCTCCATGTAGTCTGAGGGACTTGGGAATGAATGAAGTATTGTGGGGTTGGGGTGCTGCCCAGAATCTATCCATGATAACTTCCTGGAACATTAATTTCCCATCTCCTTGGATTTATCATAGCATCTTACTTTGTTTGGTTCTGTATCTCTGTCCTCCTTTGGACTGTGCTGTGTGATAGTTGGGTCTCTAGTATCAGCAAAGTGCTAATGTGTGAAGTTTACAGATTATTGCTGTAATTCAATTTTACTAATGCATCAATCCTTGGTTTTGACTAATGACTTCAGGCCTTTTCTGGATTTTGAGCAAGCTGAGTGGCTGTATGGAATATAATTTTTAAGGTGTTTTTTGTTTTCATTGTGACTTCTTCCTCCTCCTCTTGTTTGTTTGTTTATTTGTTTATATATAGAGAGTGTGTGCGTATGTGTGAGTGTGGAGTTCTTTATGTACCTACCCCTGGCTGTTTTGGAACTCATTTGGAACTATCTGACTACCTTTCCCTCCCAAGTGCTGCGATTATGCTCAGCTTATTTTTAAAGTTTCAATCAATTCAAATGTTTTGAAAAAATTTGCAGCACAATAGGAAGTTTGCATAATGAATGAGATTTGTGTTTATTGTACATTTTTTTAAAGAAAAACAATTGAGAAATATTAAGTATTGTAGATCTCTCTTAGGCTGAAAATGCTTTTTTTCATGGAGGTAGAGAGACTCAGCAGTGGTTATGTGGTACTTTCAAATCAACATTCTAAACATTTAATGCACTTAGTTTATTGTAAGATAGAGGGTGGCAGGCTGGTCACTTGATTCAGAAATAGTGTGGGTGTGACTGTCATTCTTAGTTCTGTGAGCCTTGGGTAGAAGTTTTGTTTTCTAACTTTCTGTGTTTCCCGAGTATCTGTGACCTCCTCGTCTATCGGGATCGTGTTGTCTTTCATCCATATTCAGATAGTCTACTTTCTCCTTGTGACACAGAAACATGGCGTTTGCTTGGCTTTGAGGAATTGATCTGTTTGTCTTGTGTGTACAAGACCAGCCAAATTTGGGGGAAGTATGGTAGCACTGTCAGTTTCTGGAGGTCTGTTTAAGCCAATTACTTCAACCTTTTAATTTTAATCAGTTATTGGACTTTTTACTAGATTGTTAATGACTAGCAAAATTGGTTTGAGTTGGGCCTCCTGTGGTGCTAATGAGCAGTGAAGTGGACCCCAAGGTGAGATTTCTGAAGAAGGAAGTGTGCTGTGGTGTCTAGACCTATTCACAAGCTAGAGATGAATGAGCTCCTAGAAACATAGGATTTGGTCCAATGCCTTTCTCCATATTCAATCTACCTGGTCTTACCCACTGCCTGTTCTCATTTAGCGATTCAGGAATCAAGCTATCTTACAACATAGTTGTCTAACATAAACTATTGGAAGAAAATCTACTGAGATGTAAACCTATGCTAAAAAGGTAATTTGTTTCTTGGTCTCTGTTATTTTGTGTCTGGATTTCTCCCTTTTATTCCCACTGTTTCTTCATTCTGATACGGTTATGTGACTGATGTTCTTTTTTTTATTATTTTTTAAATTTTTTTTTGCTTTTTTGAGACAGGGTTTCTCTGCAGCTTTGGAGTCAGTCCTGGAACTAGCTCTTGTAGACCAGGCTGGTCTCGAACTTACAGAGATCTGCCTGCCTCTGCCTCCCGAGTGCTGGGATTAAAGGCGTGTGCCACCACCACCGGCGTGACTGATGTTTACTTTGACAATGTAAACTGTGTGTTGGGAACAGTTGAAAAGAAGTATATTCTCTGATTGTATGTCCCCTTTATTTGTTTGTTTGTTTTTTTGAGAAAGGGTTTCTTTGTGTAGCCCTTGCTGTCCTGGAACTCTATAGACCAGGCTGGTCTTGAACTCAGAGATTATCCTGCCTCTCCCTTTCCGAGTGTTGGGATTAAAGGCGCACACCACCACTGCCCAGCATCTGTTCCCTTTTTGTGTGTGTAGCTTAGTGTGGGTGTATGGGTTCATGCAGGTCCATGAAATGAAGACTCAGAAACACCTTAAGAATAAATTTAACCTTTCGACTGCAGGGGCCTCAGTCCCTGTGAACGAAGTGCTTTCCCTTTGTCTCTTGGCATCTTTATTTTTGTTATGTTTGCACTTTAGCTAGTAGATTTCCATATCTCAAAACAACATGAATGAAGCTTCCAAAATGCCCAGTGCGAATACCTGATTCAAGAGGTACCACGGTTTTCTGGGTTTCCGCATAACCAGTTTGCATAGGCTTTGTATTTGTATCCTTGGGAAACTTTCAGACAAGATTCACTTAGGGCAACAGAAGGTATCTATAACACAAAGGATGGATTGGGGACTAACTGTTAACTCCAGAAGTAGGCCAGGTATGGCTGGTAGGGGGTGGGTGGATATTATAGCTAGTGAGGTAGCTTGTTAAACCCTCTGGTGCTGGCTCAGCAGGACTCGGTTAAACATTTTTACTTAAAAAGCAATATAAATCAGTCAACCAATTATACTCTACTGGGTGTGGAGGTATACATTGTTAATCCCAGTACTTGGATTTCTGTGAGTTCAAGGCCATCCTGGTCTACAGAGTGAGTTCAGGAAATACATAGTGAGATACTGCCTTTAAAAAAAAAAAGACCCAAAATAAAAACATACACAGAATTAACAATCAAAATGATGTTAAACTAGATCAGTTTTAAATTATTTTATTTTACATGTATGGTTGTTTTGCCTGTATGTATGTTTGTATACTACGTATGTACCTGGTATCCACAGATGCTAGAAGAGGGTGTTGGATCCCTTGGAACTGGAGCTACAAATAGTTGTGAGCCATCATATGGGTGCTGGGAACCTAGGTTCTCTGAAAGAGCAGTCAGTGCTCTTTAACTGCTGAGCCATCTCTCCAGCCCGAAGATACATCAGCTTTAATTTAAATTACTAAATGTGGTAGGATACATGTTTTTCTTTGAGTATGTGAATCTCTAACTATCCTAGAAAATGGAGCTATAGGTGTGAGAAGGCATCCACTTGTCTTGTTTTCCTGCTTGCTTCTTTGTTCATGCTAATGGCTGGTGCTAAAATTTAAGTGTAGTTTTGACATGGCAGACTCATGTACTCCTCAGTCTCCTCTTAGGACTTCACATCTGTTTTGACTTGACTCCTATTGCAGGTTCTGAGTAGTTGAGTTTGATGTATTGAAGAGGAAAAATTTTAGGTTCAAGGAGACTTTGGAGCCATGTGTGGTTGTACATGCTTTTTTTTAGCCTAGCCCTTGAGAGTCAGAGGCAGGCAGATCTCTATGAGTTCCAGGACAAAGTTCCAGGACAGCCAGGGCTGTTCCATAGAGAAACCCTGTCATGAAAAAAATAGCCAACCAAACAACCAAAATAGAAGACTTTGGTTTGTAATGGAAGACAAAAGTTGGCTGTGCTGGTTAGTTCTATGTCAGCTTGACAGAACTAGAGTTATTTGACAGGAGGGAACTTCAGTTGAGATGTTGTCTCCCTAAGACAGAGCTTCTCAACCTCTGGGTCACTACCCCTATGGTGATCAAATGACCCTTTCACAAGGCTCGCCTAAGACCATCAGAAGACACTGATAATTACATTATTCGTAAGTGCACCAAAATCACAGTTGTGAAGTAGCAACAAAATAATGTTATGGTTGGGGGTCACCACAACTTGAGGACTGTATTAGAGGGTCACAGGTTGAGAACCACTGGTACAAGATCAGGCTGTAGGGAATTCTAGTTAATGATTGATGTGGGAGGCCCTAGCCGTTGTGTTTCTATGAGAGAGTAGGCTGAGCAAGCCTGTAAGTAAAACCCCTCCATGGCTTTTGCATCAGCTCCTGCCTCCAGGTTCTTTCCTGGTTTGAGTTCTGCCTTGACTTCCCTGTTAGCCAAATCAACCCTTTCTCCCCAAGCTGCTTTTGGTCAAAGTGTCTGAGACGGTAGCCTTTGGCTGAGGAAGCTGCAGTGAGTTGTGCTCTAGAGGAACCCCTGGCTGGGGAATCACAAGCATTGGGTGCAGTGGGAAGGAGTATCTGGTTTAGTGAGATTTGGAATGCGGATTTGGACATGTCATACATTAGGAATGTGTGAGAACAGTTGTAGCCATGGAACAAACACTTAGCCAAGTAGCTTTTTTTTTTTAAAAGATAACTTGGAATTTATTGTGAATAGTATTTTCTTACATGTGTATTACAAATATTTTCAGTTTGCCTTTTAGATTTATGTTTGTGATGTATTTTGATATGTCAAAGCTGAAATTTCTTATGGAGGTAAACTTGTCTGTCTTTTCCTTCATAGTTTCCACTGTATGAGTTGTTTCTTTCCTTTCTTCTATTTATTTATTTGCTTTTGAGACAAGAGTCTTACTATATAACCTTGGCTGTCTTGGAACTAACTTAGTATATAGACCAGACTGGTCTCAAACTGACAGATCCACCTGCCTCTGTCTGCGTCAGGGACTAAAGGTGTGTGCTGCCATGCTTGGTACTACTGTATAGTTTCTTGGAAAATGTCAGTTTGAGTGTGAGAGATGACATGGTGGTAAGAATCTTTTTTATGCTGGAGCTTGTCTACCATATTTAAAGATTTTGGTTTTTATTTCAAGAATAGAGCTTCTAGAGGATTTAAATACCGGTATATGGCATGAACACAGAGGTAATTTAGACCGTCCCCTCCAAAGAAAACTTTGGATAAATGGTTTGATTTGCTGAGCAGGCAAGGAAGCAGTAAGTAACTAACACCCTCCTGATGGGTAGGTGCATCCACAAAGTATTATGAGCATTTTGGAATTCTGTGAAGGGAGCATCCTTTCTTCATCTTTGCCCCTGGGTATGTATAGGAAGTAGCTTTCATGAATCCTTCCTTAGAAATAATTGTGAATCACCTGTCATTCTCTTGGTCTGATTATTTGAGAAATATCAGCTAAGGAATCTATGTTAATGTTATAAAAACAGGATACACATTTTTAATGTATATAAAATTTTTTAAGGATGACTAGGGCTCATTGTTAAAATACTGTTTCTTTTCCATGCATGATTTCCTAGGTTCAGTCCCTAAACCAGGAAAAAAAAGTGGGATAATCTAATGTTTCTCTAGTTGACCTTTTCTCATCACTCCAAGTTTCCTCCAGGTTTGTTGTAATATGATATGGTCTGATTCACATACTTATAAATATGTTAATAAAACAGACTACATCTAACAAAATCCGGCAGGGATCCTGTCTGAACCCTGTAGTGGAACTACAATGAGAAGCTGTTACTTCTGCCATCACAACAGGATGTGATTGATCCTTATTTTTTTCCTGTTGTAAGGAAACACCTCCCCTGAATGCTTTTAAGTCTGATGGTCTGTTGGCATCTAGGTATGATGTTAGTTGTGTTTGGGAATCTCCTGTGTAAAGGTGGGAGGGATTGCTTTCAGGTGGTGGCAGGTGTGCTTCCTGCCAAGTTGGCATAATGGAAACAGGGCTCTTCTGAGTTGCCATCTGTTTATGGTTGATTGAGGAACTGCTTCGTTTATGTTGAAATAGTTAGGAGTTAGTAATGCACAGACCATGCTGATCAGGTCTTAAAACCTGATCAGAGGAGTTCAGACTGTGTTGAGTGAGTTTTGTTACCACTAAACTCAGAAGATGACTGCTTGGCTCAACCCTCTTCCCAGTCACTGAAGTGACAGTTCTCTTCTGCCCACCCACACTAAACACTTGACCTTGTCCCAGTATCATATTGAGTTTGGTGGGCCAGGGGCATATTATTTATATGCCTACTGTCCACTGCTCCTAGTATGTGTCCTAAAGGTTTTGTCTGTCTCTTACTCTTTTAGTGGGCTTGTTTTTGTAAATTATGATAAATGTAACAAGCCTACCATTTTATCGTGTGTTTGTGTGTACGTACAAGTGCATGTGTGTACAGTTTTATGTGTGGGTACAAGTGTGTGAACATTTGTGTGTATGTGTGTCTACTCAGAAGATGACTTAGGTGTTGTTCCTCATGTGTTGCCTACTTTGTGTTTTGAGACACTCTTGCACTGTTCTGGAACTTATAGGATTTGCTAGACTGGCTGATTGGCTGGTCTGTGAACCTGGTGTATCTTCCGGTCTCTGCCTCCCCAGCACTGGGACTGCAAACATGTGTCATCATACCTGACTGCTTTGTTTGGTTTTTATTATATTTATTTATCATGTAAACAATGCTCTGCTTGCATATATGTCTGCATGCTAGAGAGGGAATCAGATCTCATTACAGATGGTTGTGAGCGACCATGTGGTTGCTGCAAATTGAGCTCAGGACCTCCAGAAGAATAGTCAGTGCTCTTAACCACTGAGCCATCTCTCCAGCCCTTGTTTCTTTTTCTAAAGATAAGATCTCACTATGTAATCCTGGCTAGCCTGGAACCAACTATATAGATTAGGCTGACCTCAAACTCACAGAAGTCATTCTACCTCTGTCTCCCCACTGTTGGGATTAAAGATATGTACTACCATGCCCAGCTGGCATGGGTTCTTTGGTTTTATCCCCCAAATTTTGCTTTCTCATGTATTGTGTTCACAAAGCAGCAGTATAGAACACTGTGGAAGTTTTATTTAAGACACACAAGTTTAATAGGGGCCAAAACACACAGAGATTACTATACCAGAAAGAGCTCCTCCGAAGAAGCAGGCAGGTCACTGATCTGCAGAGAGAGCGCTTTCCACGTGGGCCTATCATTTTATACCTCTTGGGACCTGGTGGTCCAGCCCCATTAATTAATTAACAACTAATTAGGGGGCGGAATAATTAGCTAATGGCGGGGCGTGGCTATAAGCCGAAATGGCCAAGACCACTCCCCTTCAGAACAGAACAACTCATTTCCCGTTTGACCTAGCAGTTAATTGATAGGTTAACTAGAGGAGTTAATAATCTGTAATCCAGTGACCTACATATCTTTTTTTTTTTTAATATCAACATGTAGAAGAAAACCTACCTATCTTTTAAGTGTCAGCTGTGGCTTGGGTTGGGGGCACCATGGTTTTCCTCTTCTAAAATAATGAAAAATGTCTCTAGAGCGCTCTGTTAGTCTGGGAGTTCTTGTAACAATTCAGGGTCCTAATTGGACTAAAGTGACTAAAGTATTTTATTGGAGGGGTCTGTTTGTCTGCAGAATCTAGACCAGGGATCAGAGCAGAGCCTGGGAGGCTACATGGCAAAATCATGAACCTCTCCACCCCCTCCCTAGATCCTTGCTTAGCTTCCTTCCCTCAGTGCTTCCATCATAGACAGAATTTTCTACTCTTTGATCAAGGAGATAGAACCTGGCTGCCAGCCAGCTCCCCCTTCCCTGTCCATCTTTCATATTAAAGATCCAGCTGTCTAGAGAGAGACTTACTTTCTCATGTCTATTAGGTTAGCATAAGAATTTGCATTTTCAGATGGTGAATTTAAATAATTGTAACTAGGCTCAAGTACATCTTTATTAATCAAAATAGAAGTCTATAATCAACATGATTATGCCAATGAATGCTTCTGTTTAGTACTATAGTGTAAGAACCCTTGCTTCAGGATTTGATGGCCTGTTGGAAAGCACTTTCTGCATCCTGCTTATTGTGTAAGTATTTCCTCTGCACAATGTTGAGATGCCAGAAGATATTTGGGTAGTCAGTTGTAGAGAAGTCAGGTGAATGCAGTGCTTAAGATAAAAGTTTGTAGCCTGATTCATTCAATTTTTAAAGTGTTGATTTTATGATGTGGTGTTGAGCATTGTCAATGGAGAACGTTTGGGCACTTCTGTTGATCAATGGCTGTACTAACTGGGGTTCAGAATGCTGTAGTGGGATTGTACTCAAAGCAGACTTCCATACAACAGCCATTTTTTTTGGGGGTGCAGGTTTGACATTTGGAAGTATTTTAAAATTGCTTCTTAGTTAAGTTACTTAGATGGTCAATGCCAGTTATATACAATCTACTTCTGTATGACAAATTCTGACTGAGAAGTGGCATATTGCTTTGTAGAATAAGCAGGGACAACAATTCAAAACGATTTGTCTGGCCAGTTCCTGAGGCACTCACTTTCAGAGGGTTTCACCTTTCCTCTCTGCTTCAAATGCTGCATAAGTTCTTTGGCAAACTCTCTGCAGTTCTGAGAGGACTGGCCTCAGTGAATGGCTGTTTTGAGACAAGGTCTCTTCTGTTATGCAGGTCTGGCTGTCCTGGAACTCATTGTGTAGACCAGGTTGGCCTCAAACTCAAGCGATCACTTGCCTCTGCTTTCTGACTCCTGGGGCTAAAAGTGTGTACTGCCAGGTCAGGCCTTTGCAAAACTTCTTGAGTGCCACCTCACTGTATGTTCCTTAGGAGTTCCTGGCCTGTGTGCATTGTTGATGTGCTGAGTTGTCTCAAGTACTTTAAGACTCATTTTAAACTTGAATAAGAAAATTGCTCTAGCGCCAACAAAATGGCTCAGTGTGGGTAAAGGTACCTGCTGCCAAGACTCAGTTTCATCCTAGGACCTGTATGGTAGAAAGAGAGAACCAACTCTTTTAAGTTATCCTTTAAACTCCATGTTTGCACCCCTCCTCCCATGAAAAATGCAATAAAAATGTAAAAAAAGGCCAGCAAAATGTAAAAAAAGGCCAGCCAGGCCGGGCGGTGGTGGCACACGCCTTTAATCCCAGCACTCGGGAGGCAGAGGCAGGTGGATCTCTGTGAGTTCGAGACCAACCTGGTCTACAAGAGC
>JAQHUG010000026.1:7104863-7125784 GCA_028555095.1 Dicrostonyx torquatus
AAAAAAAAAAAAAGATGCTTCATTATGTGCAAATACTTGCTGCATAAGCCTTCTGACTCCAGTGTGCTCTCCAGAATCCATGTAGAGTGGCAAGATGCGATGGTGTGTATCTGTAGTCCTAGCATTCCTGCTCACTTGTGAACCGGTTACCCTGAGTATGAAGCAACAGCATCAAGAGAGACCTTGTCTCAGCAAGGTGCAAGGAAAGAAGTCCCCAGAAGTTGTACCCTGCCTTAGTGTGTGAGCCTGTACTCATTCCCCTCTCTGTAATAATAAAATATTGTGCTAATTTGCAAATTTGAATTTTCCTGTAGTGTATTCCTTCACTAGACATCACCAGTGCATTGTTCTTCCTTGTCTTGCATCTCATTAGAGTCACACACTTCACTGAGTTAGGTTTTGTTTGTTTCTCTCTATGTTCTTGGTGTTCTGAAGCTTGGGTACCTGTGTAACCCAGGCTGGCCTCACATTCACTGTCTTCCATGCAGTGGGATTAAAAGTGTGAGTGACATCTGGTATCCACTGACTTCTGAGGTTATGGAAAATGGGTGTTCATCTTTTGCTCCATTGTTTAGACACACCTTGTGTGAATTTGAGAGCTCTTGTCAGTTGGATTCAAAAGTTGGTTTGAACATTCTGTTTGTATTTGGAACCCATCTGCAGTAAACAGGGAAATGAAGTGTCATTCAATGATTAAAAGATAGTTTATTTTCTTCCTGTCCTGACATCAAATTTAGGTCTCACACATGCTAGGCAAATGCTGTACCAATGAGGTACATCCTCAGCTCTAGTTATTGCATCTTTGAGTCACGTTTGACTAAATATCAAAGCAGTGTATAAGTGGTGAGTCATACTGCTTTTCAACACTGCTGAGAGTTGAAGTCAGTTCTAACTATCTCCACGTGGACTTCACGTCAGGCCCTCAGATTTTAGTTGGTTCACAGCATATGCCAGTTTTAAGTCCTGGAGAGCTGCCTGTTCCTCTAAGTGATTATTGGCTGGCTGTTAATTTGGGGCTCCTTGCTGCTTTACCAGGCAGGATAAATGGAATCCCTGAAAAAAGCTGCTTACTATCCCAGTTACGCTGAGGTGTACACCTGGAAGGCCCCTCTGACATGCTCCTTGCCTCACAGAACTAACCTGCCTTCAAAGGACTCGGGGATATTTGTTATTGCTTTAAAGAATTCAGAAACCTTTCATGTTCCACAGAAGTGTTGAAAGAACCCAGTGTTGGATGGGAGCACTACTGGTCAGTTGTTGGAGCCCTTTATTCCATGTGACCTTCTCCTCTGATGGCGTTCTGCATTCATTCTGGTGCCTCTACAGTGTCTTCTCTTAACTAGAATGCTGGAGGGGATTCAGGGACTGAGGGGGCTTCATGTCTTCAGTGTGACCAGTTAAGTAATAATTATTTTTTGGAAAAAAATTTATTGTGGTAAAGAATACATAAAATAGATTATTTTAACTATTATACCTATATAATTCAGTGGTGCTGTGTTCACAGTACGAGGCAGCTGCAGTACCATGCAGTACCAATTTTTAAAATTGAAACTGTACACTGTTTCCCAGACTCATGCTGTGCACCTCTTGTTAGTGTCTGTCCATATGTATTTGTCATGTTGTGATTGACTTTTAAAATTTGCATAGTGTTCTCAGGGTTCATGTTCTACCATGTGCCAGAGTTTTCTACCTTGTTAAGATTGTATGTGCCATATTCTATTTACCCATTCATCTTTTAGCAGGCGATTGTCCATCAAGGAGATACATCATAATATATTTAGAAATGTGCTTGCCTTCATCTAAGTTGGTTTGTCAATATGTCACACCCAGTTGGAAAACCAAAGCACCTCTCATCCATGTAGAGTGATCAAAGGTAGGCTCCATTTCTCTTTGAGACAGCTACTATCCTAAGTGGGAAGGTAGGATTCCAGAATGCCCACAGTTGGGTTTCTGGTCCTCAGCCCATCTCTAGTCATGGCCATCTGTGAGTCTTGTAGATTACTAAGGATTTTACTGCTTTGCTAAGACAGGCTGGATTCATTTCCTAGTCACCTCATGGCTTAGCACTCCAGTTAACTGCAGTGTTGCTCCCTTTTCCTGTCTGTAGCATGAATAATAAAAATCCAGAAACAGGTATTGGAGTTCAAGCTGAAGATCAGAAAAGCAAAGCAGTTAAACTGCTAGAGAGTCCTTACCTCTATGAAATCTTCAGACTGAAAGAAAGCAAATTCCTGTCTCATCCCGCTTTATATTCCTCTGTAGTACTGGAATTAAAGGCATGCACCACCACCATCCGGCCTCCATGGCTAACTACTGTGGCTGCTGAGATTAAAGGTGTCAGCTACCACTGCCTGACATGTATGACTGACTGCTGTGGCTGTTTTGTATTCAGATCTTCAGGCAAGATTTATTTATTAAAATAGAAATGAAGCATCACTACATTTCCCCATTTTTGCCTAAAAAAGAAAAGGCTATAACTAATATAAAAACTATACATTGAGCATAATTATATATGATATATAAAAGCAATAAGTACATCAAAATGTGCAGTGTATTTGCATTTGAGTAATTCATAGAAAATACTCCATTATCTCTCCTACCTTTGTGAGTCCAAAGTCTTGTGCGTAACTTTTATCATAACTTGCTTTCTTCTTCTGGTAAACAGGAAAACTATAATTATCTAATCTTCAACTCAGAGATGCCAGAAGGAAATAATATTAACTGAGTAAACAGCAAGTGTGACAAACAACTTTGAAAATGTGTGAGACGTGACAGAAACAGCTGGCTGCCTGGACAGCCACTCAAAGTTTCTCTGCAATGTTGGGGCATCCATCTTTGGCCTACAGGCCTAGCATACCCAACAGACTTTTGTGTGAAGCAGGATGTTGTGAAGGGTTGCCTCTCCTTGTCTTGACAATATTTGGCAGTCACTTTCTTTTATGTCCTGCTTGTCCAATCAGGACAGCATACTGTCAGCAGTCAAGGCAAGGGCATTTTCTTGCTCAATGGCTTACTTTTGCACCAAAGAAAGTAAACTCCATGTGGACTTTCTTCAATGCTGATTATCTTCTCTGAAGTAGATTGTTGCTACCAGGAGCAGCCATGTCTCATTGTCATAAAAAAAAGAGCCTGTGTTATTATAACATTTTAAATGTCATATTCTGTAGATCTCTGAAGTGTTTGAAGATGACATGTCTATGTAAAATATATATTTGACCTTAAACATACCTAATGGGACTACAAGATCGATCAGTTATAATAGGTGATTAATTGCTAACCTGCATTTCCTTATTACCCTAGATAGTTGGTAAACAGTTTTCAGGGACTAGAAAGTTACATTACATTGTTAATTGAGTTATATATGTACATTACCTTGAACAAGAGTAGAAATTATATACAGTATCTTCTAACAAAATTAATCTCAAATTTGTATCAATATACAAAATTTGTATCAATATACAAAAATCCAATTCAATGTAAAGCATTTAAAACCAGTAGTTGCCTTTTAAAAATAGATTCAGCAATCTTCCTTTTTGTTTTTATCTATGTCCCCCTTTTTTCTTTTTAAAACAACTCTGAATCTAATCTCCTTTGTTCAACTTTCCTCCTGGCCGTAACCAATAAAAACTGGTAAGCACACCTCCTCCCCAAATAGTGACAAATATCCATAACCCATTGAATGACCAAAAACCACCCACCCCATCTCTTGGAAATGTGGACTTTGTATTCTTAAATTTACTTCCTGCTGTTGGGGTAGGGGTTGATGGTATCTTTAGGGGATCTTGAAAAGAAAAAAATTTAGGTTATTTTCAAGTACTGGGAGAGGTAGCTATATCATTTATTGTCCAGTCTCTGTGTAATGGGAAGGTATAAGGCTTGTCTCACATCCTGGGTAGAGTAGTCTGTTAGGCTGGATCATCTCAGCTAGCCACCATGAAATTATTCTGAGCAGTTTGTAGTCCAAAGCCAGTCTTTAGGTGGTGTTTTCCAGCTTAGTGGTGCTATATAATCCTGGAGGATTTGTCACTGTGGGGCCCCATCCTCCTTATGGAAACTTCAAAGGTCACAGTTAGGCATGCTCATGGTCCACTGCAGAGAACTGATAGAGACTCAAACCCGAAATCATGTACAGGAAGGCAGGTGAAACCTTTTTCTAGAATTAGCTAGTACTCTACATGATCATTAATATCATGACAAAAATTTGACATAATATATTTAATATATATATTATAAACCTTATACCTTAGGAAAAATTGTTGAAGAGTCAATATAAAACAAAAGGATTATGAGATTAGTAGCAATAAAGTAACCCTTAAAATATTTGTTTTTCTTCTGTCATATCAGGTGACTTTTCTGACATGAGACACAGATTTTTAATTTCACTTTAATAAACCATGCTTGGGTTTAGAGAAGGAGAGAGCCACACTCCAACTCCAAAGTCAACTGTAATATTTAACTTAACTGGGACTACAATAAAATCATTTGCATTAAATGTCTGTAGAGAATAATAGAAACAAAGATTTGCGAAGATTTATGAAATTTTATCCTGTTGGAAATATGATATACCAAAAGGCCAATTTACTCTTTTCCTTGAGACATTTTTTTCTGGATTATTTGTCCTTTTATTTCAGAAATATAGAAATTATATACAGTATGTTCTAACAAAATTAATCTCAATTAATTAATTTATTTCAGATGTCTCATTTGTCCAGTACTCTTCAGATTCCTTAGCTAGATTTCTTTTGGAAAGTTAAATCTGATCAAAGGAAAAGCATTTGTAGGTTTTATAGGTTAGTTTAGATTGAATGGCCATGTTGTTTGAAGAACTATCATCTCTGCTAATTAAGAGCTGTGTCTTGTTCAAATCGCATCTTTATCAATTTAGATGGTATCCACAACTTTTTTTCTCCTGTGGAAACAAAGGCAAAATCCCTTTTCCTGAATGTAACACATGTCCTGGTTTCCATTCTGAGGTTAGTACATCTTTAAAGTTTATGGCTGATTTAATTTTGTAGGTTTTTCCTACTATCTAATGTCTCCCTGCAGGTGCTGTTCCTTTCTTATTAGCATTTAGAAAATTCAAAATTAATAAAGCACTATGCAGTTTATTTCTGGTGGTATTTATCATCCCTTTCTGTTTATTTAACATGTCCTTTAGAGTTCAATTTGATCTTTTAATAACTGCCTGACCTGTATGATTGTATAGCATACCTGAAACAATCTTTATATTATGAGCAAAAAACTGTTTAATTTTCTTAGAGACATATGCTGGAATGTTGTCTGTCTTTATTTGTACATGTATAGCCATGATGACCATAACTCCTAGCAAATGTATGATTACCGAATCAGCCTTTTTCAAACTCACAGCAGTTCCTCATTGAAAACCTGAATAGGTATCAATGGTGTGGTGTACTTCTTTTAGTTTTCCAGATTCTACAAAATGGAACACATTCATCTGCCAAATTTCTTTCCTTTCAGTACTCTTTGTGTCACTTTCTGCAGGTAGTGGTGTTTGTTTGTATGAAGAACAAGTAGGACATTTCCTTATAATTTCCTTGTCTTGTTGCCACATGATGGAAGAGTTTTTGTTTTTATCTTTTTATTGTTGACATGATGTCTTATATGGAATTCTGAGGCCTTCAGCACATTTCCAATCAATAATTGATTGATTTCTGCATTACCTTGTGCTAGAGGACCTCCGAGACCAGTATCGGATCGGATGTGTGTTATGTATATGGGATGATTCCTATTCCTGATTATATCTTGTACTTGAGTAAATAAGAAAGTCAAGTCTGTATCATCTAATATAAATTCAGTGTCTTCAATATGCAATTCATGAAATGACTGAACCAGATTTGGCATAGGGGTCTGCGAGAGGCCCCTTTGTCCCATGGCAAAGGATTGCCTTGAATGTTCCTTGTTGGCCAGTATTCGTTCTATTTACTGCGAAGTCAGTCTTTGTAAGAAATTAATGAAGGTTTCTTTGGACCCTGTATGACTTTAGTAAATGATTCAATCTTTAATTATGTCCCAAGCCTTCAAAACTGTTGCATGGCATAAAGCCAGGATGTGACCATCATATAGAGATTGCCTTTCTACAGTAGCATAATTTTCTTCTCCAAGAATTTAGTCTTAGGAGAGTTCCAAACCTTTCGCTTTACTCCACTGTTCAGTAGTCGTAACCTCTTCTCTGAACCAACCACTACATTGTAATTGTGGAAAAGGCTCAAAATCAGCCTTAACCAACTCTCTCCAGTCATTAGGGATAATTCTATTACAAACTTACTACGAGTTTAACATTTGTTTCACAAAAGATGAATTCATGCCCTGTGAGAATATTGCTTTCTTGATTCTCCTTAAATCTGACATTAGCACAGGAATCCATAACTCCAGTTCCAGGGTATTCAATGCTCTCTTCCAACCTCAGAAAGTACCAGGCACAGATGAGGTACACAGATATACATGCAGGATAACACTAATAATACATGTGAGCTAAAATAGAGGAACCTAAAATTTTTTTTTGGAGGTGGGGCCCTTGGGAAGGGATTCCACCATGAGTCTACGATGAGTTTCACTTTTCATGGAGTTACGGATTTTGGTGAGCTGTCATGTGAGTGCTGGGAATTGACCCAGATTCTCTGAAAGAATAAGTGCTCTCAGCTGTTGTGTCATCTTTACAGACCAAACTCCCAAACTTGATAATTTTACCTTGAGTATTAGGATCTAACAAATTGGGGGGGGATACCAAAATTTACTTGCAGTTGGTTTTTCTTTTACTCTAGCCCCATGTTGGAATTCCAAACTTTAGTTAGTATTCTTTTACTGTTTATTCTTTTGCTTTTGGGG
The DNA here is from genome assembly GCA_028555095.1 of Dicrostonyx torquatus. Taxonomy (NCBI): domain Eukaryota; kingdom Metazoa; phylum Chordata; class Mammalia; order Rodentia; family Cricetidae; genus Dicrostonyx; species Dicrostonyx torquatus. The sequence goes on from JAQHUG010000026.1 coordinate 7,111,710, forward strand.
GCCCCGCCACCCAGCTCCCAAATAAATCACACATGGAGGCTTATTCTTACTTATAAATGCACAGCTTTAGCTTGGCTTTTTCTAGCCAGCATTTTTTAAATTATCCTGTATACCTTTGCCTCTGGGTTTTTATCTTTCCCTATTTCTGTAGACCTTCCTTTACTTTCTCCATAGCTCGCTGTGTGACTGGGGGGCTGGCCCCTAGCATCCTGCTCTCCTGTTTTCTCTCTCTCTCCTTCCAGATTTATCCTTATGTTTATACTCTATGCCTGCCAGCCCCGCCTATCGTCTCCTGCATTGCTATTGGCCATTCATCTCTTTATTAGACCATCAGATGTTTTAGACAAAGAATCATAGCTTCACAGAGGTAAACAAATACAGCATAAATAAAACAACATATCTTTCATTGTTAAACAAATGTTCCAGAGCATAAACAAATTTAACACACCTTAAAATAATATTCTACAGCATTTACTTAGAGCATAGCAATTGTGTTTTCCCATTTTACTTACCTCTTAATCTGTTTTCATTAAATTCTGTTAACCTGTTAATTATATATATAGCTAAAGGTGATTTTAGGTACTTCTTTCTTTTATATGGCTTCCTCCCCTACCCTGTGATAATATACCAACTGGAATTTGGGGTGATATAGCACATTTTATTGACATCTTTGGTTGATTCTTTGTTTTGGCTTTGGTAATGTTGGTTTTAATCATTTTATGCATTTTGCCAAATTGTTTTCTGGAAAAAATAAGCCAGAATTGGAAAATGATTGTCATTCATTACCTGAATCCTCAATTTACCACTCTTTGAGAATTCACTATTTTCTCCCTTTAAGTCATTTGTTATTTCCTCTAGATATTTTGGAGCCTGAGAACAGTCAAATTGGTCTTGATTCATTTTTGTTCTCATCAAATAATCACATGTCCTTTCCTATTTCACAGCAACATGGGTGTGAATGGAAATGACTGTTGTTAATGTTGGCAGTGTAGTTTGACGGAAAAGGATAGGTATTGGCATGAGATATTTAATTTTATTTCTGCCACTCTTAGACTGGTGAGGTTTGAAAACCTCATTTAACATCTCTAACCTTGATTTAAGAATTTGTAAAGTGGTTGTATTATCTCTCTGGGAGGTTGTGAATTTGTAGGTGAGCAATGGGCCCTTGGTAATGTAAATATTCTTAGTTCTTGCTCAGCCTTTCTCCTTTGTTCAGTAATTCACTATCATAATATGGCCATTCAGTAAGAAGTGTTGATTTTTAGCCTTTAGTTGTAATCAGAGATAATCTTTTTTTCTGCATTATTCTTTATTCCTGCTCTTAAAATGGAATCAGAGTTGTCTTTGAATATCCTTTTATTTTATTCCGGATTTTACAAATGGTAGGAGATTCATAAAGTAACAGTAGAAGTGTTCAACATTTATTGAACATGATATGGCAGCCAGGCAATTATTTGCAAGCCTTCATATGTTTGTTTTAATTTTCCCATATTCTCACACCTTCAGGAATGGAGCCATAGAAGGATCCAATTGGGAAGCATGAAAACCATACTGCCCATAAAATCTGCCCGCAGATTTGTAAAGGTTGATCACTTCCCATCTGAAAATAGCATTTATGATTCTGGATTTTTCAGGTTAGGGATCTCAACTAATGAAGCCTTTCAGTATTTGAAAGTCTGGAAAATGTTGAACTCAAACCTGAACCCCCTAATCTTACCCAGTTTGCACAAGGCTGCTCACCCTCCTCAGTCACTGTCTGTTCTGTTTGTCTGTCATCCTGGCCTCTCCAGGATTGCCTGTTTATTTGGAGGCCTTTTCTTGTTTCCTTTGCACTATAAGCCCATTCTATTGCTTATAGATCTAGATAATTGATGAAACATTACATGATCTTTTGAGAAAAGGTAATATGAAGTTAAGATAGGATCAGACTTAAAGCATTGTTTCTGTTAAATTTGCTAATTCTAATCCATAACATTGAGTTTTTCCTAATCTAGGGAATATAATGGATTTTTTTCTTTCCTTTAAATTCTCTGTAGTCTGAACCACCATTGTTTTTTAATGTGTTTGAGTGTTTACCCACATGTATGTGTGTGTACCACATGTGTGCCTATGCCTACACAGGCCAAAAGAGAGTGTCATTTAGCTTAAATTGCATACTTTTGTGAGCTGTCATGTGGATGTTGGAAATTGAACCCAGGTCCTCTGCAAAAGCAGCCAGTGCTCTTAACTACTAACCATCTCTCCAGGTCCACCTGTAATCTTAACAGAAGTCTAACTTTTTCTCAGTAATTAGGACTTTCTTGTCAGTGGAGTTTTCATTACTAAGCTTTCCTTGGTTTGACCCAGCTCTTAATTTTTTGTCTTTGTTTTGCTGTTGTAACGTCTCCTTTAGGTCCTGCTGCATTGACTGCGTTGCAGGACATACTTGCATCAAGATTCTCTCAACTTTGCCTGAAGTACCTGTTGACGATTATTTGAAGCATTGATCTCTTCATATAAGTTTGTTTAGCCTGTTTTCTCACACTGTGTTGATGGTGCTCGGCTCAGGGCCTAGACTTCACTGACCTGTGCACTCCAGTGCTGGCTCAGCCTGGGCTCAGGGAACATCTCCTTGTTGAGTGTGCTGTGCTTGCTCTTATCTCATTCTTCACTCTGGACTCTGTCATAACTTTTGTTAGATTCCTTAGTGTATCTTCTACCTTCACCTGATGTGGGATGTTAGAGTTTACCACTAGACCCGTGTCACTGCTCTAGAGGTGGTGGGGCCTGAGAGAATTGAGCCAATAAATGAGGCAGACAAAAATCTCATGCAATACTCACTTTTATTCAGAGCCTCAGATGATTTATACTCTGAGCATTAGGAAAGGTCACAGAGTAAAGTTCTCATGAGTTTAAGCTGTATACAATCACTAGGAAAGCTGCACATGGCAACAACATATTTTTCTATAGAGGCATATAAAGGATAATTTAAATATTTAATTGATTAGCAATAATGAGTAAACTGAGGTAAACTCACTCCAATATTCTATACCTGGGAAGAGCATGAAAATACATTCCTAGAACAATTCCATGTTTTGAAGAAACTGAGGTCACAAGACTCTTGTCTTGTTTTCTGGGAGTGTTCTCACAAGCGCTCAGAATTCTCATGTGACTCCACTCCCGGACTGTGTTCTGCCAGATCTGTTTCTCCATCCTCATCTTCTCCCTTGCTGAGCTCTCTCCTTTTTGTGGCTAACTCAACTCAATGACAGGTGACTCTTACGTTAATGTTTCTGGTCTGTCCTTTTTGGGAGCTGTGATTCAAGTGCTCCTGGATAGTGTTCCTGGATAGTGCGTACTTAACAGACCAGATGGAACATATTTCATAAACCCAATCCCATTCTTGTCCCTGTCAGTTATTGCTTCTACTACTTGGGAATTATTCACAGTAATAGAAATAGCTGAGAGTTCATTTAGTGCTGAATATTACCCAGAGTATTGTCAAGAATTGAACTGTGATTGGAACTTAGTGTTAGAACGCTTAGCTCAGGTGTAGGTTCTCCTTACTGAGCTATATAGTGGATTTACTCATTCTCTTCCAAGGAAGAAAGCAACAGACCTCTGTGGGCACCAGGCCCTTGTTTGACTTGAGAGTTAGCATTTGAATCTCTGTCCCTACTCCCTAAATGAGAAAACTACTGTGATGTGAGACTAGTCTTCATAACAGGCTAATTGAGGCATTCGCTGGATGGCTAGACAGATGGTTGGATATGTGGTTAACTTTCTTTCTTTCTTTCTTTTTTTTTTTTTTTTTTGGTTTTTCGAGACAAGGTTTCTCTGTGGCTTTGGAGCCTACACTGGAACTAGCTCTTGTAGATTAGGCTGGTCTCGAACTCACAAAGATCCACCTGCCTCTGCCTCCCGAGTGCTGGGATTAAAGGCGTGCACCACCACTGCCCGGCTGTGGTTAACTTTCTAAGTAACTGGGGAGTCAACACCCACAATGTGTTAGTCAAGAAAATTGCATCACATATTTCTTATATATTCTACTTTTGTTTCCTTTTACTTACAAACTTGTAAGTTTGTTGTTGAGAGTTGGCCTTGGTATATATTTTCATTAGGTGGTTAGTATAACAATGATTGTAATTGGTAGCCAGCCAGTTAATATGAATATATTCGAAGAAAGCTTTTTGTTCTTGTTGGTTGATTGATATTTTGAGACAGAGACTCTCTGTGTAGTCCTTGCTGTTCTGGAACTTGTTATGTAGACCAAGCTAACTCCAACTCATTTCAACTTTTCTCCCTGAACTTTTCAACTGAGATCTGCTTGCCTCTGCCTCCCAAGGGTTGGGATTAAAGATGTGTCCCGTCACTGCCCAATTCAAGTTACAATTTCTTAACTATATGTATATATACACACACACCAAATAGCTTTTATATATAATTGGTAAATATATATGTACATATATACATATACATTTTGAAATATGTCAGTGAAATCCCCCCATTAATAACTTTTTTTTTTTTGTCTTTCCTGAAATCTCAGCTCTTCAGAGGCTGAGGCAGGAAGAAGTTGAGTTCAAGGCTTTCCTGACCAGCTTGGGCTACATAGTAAGATTTTTGTCTTTTACTCAGATGCAGTCATCATTGTGGTCATCTGGAAATTAGTACTTCACTAAGGATGTGCATCTTCTGAGTACTGACATGCCTAGTCTATTTTATGTTTTAACTAAAACAAAACTGAGCATTTTTAGAGTGAAAAGCTCTTAGTTTTGGAGACTGAGTACTTTGTCTGTGTAGCCCAGGCTATCCTGGAACTTTCTGTTTAAAAGACTGGCCTTAAACTCACAGAGATCTGCCTGCCTCTGCCTCCCGGGTGCTGGGATTAAAGGTGTGGGTCACTAATGCTCTAATCCAGCCCATTTGTTGGTTTTTGGAGAGTGCCTTCTAGCTGTGTCATAACAGAGCAAATTACATCTTGTCACACATGAGAGAGATCAGATGACAAGAGAAAGCAAGAAGAGACCATGCTCACTCTTTTACATCACCTACTCTTGTAAGAGTTCACTTAGTAATGTGAGCTCTAACCCATGTGTGAGACCAGCATTAATACTCAGGTAATTCCACTAATTGGCACCTGGAGTCCTTCCTAATGGTCCACCTTTCAGTGTAACACACTGGGAAGCCAAGCTTCCAGCACATGAACCTCTTGGGGAAAAATCATATATCCAAGTCATAGGAGTATAAAGTGATATAAAATAGAAAATTCATTCATTCATGTAGTAGTATTACCTTCAGCTGCATGGGAAAGGTCCTTGAACTTTAGGGAGCTATATATCTATAGTATATGCTTATAGTAGCTATAATACTATATAATCTATATAGCTATAATCTATAATACTAGATGCTTATGTTCTCAAAATTCTGATTATAATTTGAAAGCTCAGTTTTTATTATTGGCAACAAATATTTCATAAAGTGACAGAGCTCCCTTTGTTCATGTTCAAGAAAATGTTCAGTAGACAAATGAATAAATAAATGGTCAGTTTGTCATTTACTCTTTTCAGTAGATACGGTGTTTGTGGAAGCATGGTGAGCTCGGTTTGTCACAGCAGCTGCATATAAATATTTCCCCCTTGCAGTTCTCACATATTCTGACCATCATTAGTGGTGCTTTTATGCTTATTTGATAATCTAGAATGTGAAATATTAAAAATCTACAAACTTAAAGGGTCAGCATTTTGTTAAGTATTTTTTTTTCCTCCTGTTAGCAAAGGTCAGTATTTAATTAAATTATTGCCAGGTCTGGAGGCATATGCTTGTAATCTTGTTGATTTTGGAAGCTAAAGTGGGAGGATCCTGAGTTCAAGGAACTAGCAAGATTCAGTCTTAAAAATAATTTTTTAAAATGCTGGTTTAAATCTCTTGTGAAGATAATCTGGCTTTTAAAAAAATTCCATAGCTTTCTAATGCAGTTGAAATTTCTCTGCTGAGTCTTGATAGCCTTGACAGTTTGATCACTGTTGCTTTTGCAAATTGGTGCAAATGTTGAAGAGCACAGAGAAGACAGCAAAAGATGATCTAGTGCAGTGGTTCTCAACCTGTGGGTCGCAACCTCTCTGGAATTTTGAATGGCCCTTATACCATCTACATATCAGATATTTACATTATGATTCATAACCATAGCAAAATTAAAGTTATGAAGAAGCACTGAAAATAACTTTATGGTTGGGGGTCACCAAAACATGAGGCACAGCATTAAAGGACTGCAGCATTAGGAAGGTTGAGAGCACTATTCTAGGAATTTGTAGCAAGTAGAAAAGTTGAAGGCTGAAAAATCAGCTATGCGTTGCTCAGTGAGCGGCTAACCATCAGAGGCAAGAGCTTTTTAAAGGCCTTTGTTGCTTTGTGTTATTCTTCAATAACAAATATTCTTTAATAATGATGGAAAAAATCAAAAACCTACAAACTGATTCCACTAACTTTCCTGGGCCTTTTGAGTTTTCATTTTTGAGAAAGCTTGCTTACACCAAGTCATTGATAGGGGAAAGACCCACACTGAGGGCTAGAGTTTTAGAGAGAAAAGTTGACAGGTTTAACATGATAGTGTGTGGCAGATGACTCCTGTTGCATGTTTTCTGAAGTTCATATCCATTTACTACTCAGATGCTAGCAGTGTGCACAGGTGGCTTCATCCGATAGTTGCAAATGTACAGCTGCCCTTTAGTTTCGGTTTCAGCACGTATTTGTTAGAACTTTCATTTGCTATTTTTAAAACTATGCATATCCCATTTTTTGTCATTGTTGTTTTACAGATTGTGAGAGTCTAAGACCTTCAAACAATGAATAATCTGATGGCTCCTGAATTATCTGGGAAAACAAACACCCCAAGTGCCAGTTGAAGAGTGCGTCTGTATATGGGAGACCTTTCTCTACACATACTCCTTCAGAAGAGGACAGGCTCGTTCTGCACATCGAGAGTTTTGCAACTGATGAACATTAATCTAAGCATCAGGTGGAACAACTTCATACTGCTAGGGTCTGAAGTCCCTGGAGGACAGTTCATCACTAATGGCAAATTTTCCTTATGGTGTTCATGGGCAAAGCAAGTTTGCAGAAGAAGAAAAAAAATCACACAGATTAAGCCTCAAGAATACCCCTCCAGTTTAAAGAAGGAACAGATTTTAAAACTCTGGATTGAAATTTAGTAGCTTTTACTGTCCTTGTGGCTCCAGTGAGGGGACAGATCTGAAAAAGAATAGTTTTCTTTGTGTCTTCAGCTAACTATTTGAAAATTTTTATTTATTATCTTCTTTTCTGCATTTTTTTTCTTTTTTTTGGTTTTTTGAAACAGGGTTTCTCTGTAGCTTTGGAGTCTATCCTGGAACTAGCTCTTGTAGCCCAGGCTGGTCTCGAACTCACAGAGATCCGCTTGCCTCTGCCTCCCTAGTGCTGGGATTAAAGGTGTGCGCCACCACCGCCCGGCACTTTTCTGCATATTTAACGCTTTTTAAAATATTAATTTGAACTGTCAATTATAAAATAAATATCAAGGAAAACCTTTCTTGGTTTAGAGGTGTGTGAACAGACTTGAATGTGAACAAGAAGGTGTCTTTTTAGCAAAGCATAGAGCTGTTTTCAAGAGAGATGTTACAGCTTGAGGGACTGTGCCACACACTGGGGTGGATGGTTTAAAGACTTACATATGAGGGGAGTATTATTTAATGGACTTAATTCTAAGATTGCTCTTTTTTCATCAAGATAGAAGAATACATGATCTTTAGGAGCAAAAAAGCAGAGAATCGAGTTAAAAGAAAATCAAATTCCTGCAGTCTCTTTGTCAGTAAGAAGTAGGAGTAAGGAAAGCACTTGGTCCAGGTTGAAGCTCTAGCCTCTTCCTCTGCTGAGGAAAGGGGCTCTGCTCTAGTCCCTATGGCACTAAGGGGTGCTCCAGTCAATGGGACAGTCATTCTAGGGAGCCCCATGTTCCTAGAGACACAGGACCAGTCTTTAAGACAGGAATCTTCTGCTTGTGAACATTGGGACAAGTGTTTTTCTTCCTAAAATTTGGGCTGCTGTCTGCACACAAGCTCCGGTCTGAGTATGCACATTAGTGTGCCTTTTCCCTTATGCAACCTTTCTTCAGCTAGACAGCAGAGATTTGCCTAGTTCAGAAAGCGTGCCAAGGATGAGTTCAAAAGGAAGATGATCTTGTATGGTAATTGTCTGAATTTGAACTTTTGAATAGAAAATTCCAGCTAGAGGGATTCTTACCGCCTTAAGTTACTTGAAATCTATGTGTTCGCAACCTTTTATCTCTGGAATCACATTACACAAAACTGGAATCTCAGGCTGAGAATAACCAAACAGAGTAAAGACAAAGAGAACTTAGTTTCTGTCACCACTCACCAACAGAGCTCTTTCTTCAGAGGATTGGCATGTTTTTCCCAAGACCTTGGAAATGAAAATGGACCCCATGTGTTTTTAGGTATACCTTTCTTAGCAGACTGATGTTATCTTTTATAGAGGAATTTTTTTCACTATGCATTCGGTGGCTCTTTATAAAATACTGACCTTGATTAGACTCTAGATCAGTTGTAACTAAAGGAGAAACAAAACCAAACCAAGTCCAGCCACAAAAATAAGCCAATGAAAGAACTTGGCTTGAAATTCTTAATACTTTTTAAGTGAAATAATTCGTTGAAAAAAGTATGTATGCAGCAGTGGAACATGGGCCTGTGCTTTGCAGTGACTCCAACATTCTCTGCCTGTCCTGGAAAGGGCGTGTCCCCAAGAGCGAGAAGGAGAAGCCTGTGTGCAGAAGGCGCTACTATGAAGAAGGATGGTTGGCCACAGGCAATGGGCGTGGTGTGGTAGGGGTGACTTTCACCTCTAGTCACTGTCGCAGAGACCGCAGTACTCCACAGAGGATCAACTTCAACCTGCGAGGCCACAACAGTGAGGTAAGATGTGGCTTAGTTTCATTTTTCCTGTGGTCACTTCTAATGATCTTTTTGAGTGTCCTCCCTGGCCTCAAATTTTATTTCAGCTTCTTAGACTTGGTGGTAGTAAGACTTGATACTGTGAATTCTCTCTCCTCTATGCCACCAAGAAAGATAGCTGCTATGGTGGGCATTGTTCACAGAGTCCTTCCACAAGGAAGTCACTTGTCCCCTCCTTTCATGTTTTCCTCCCCCATCCTGAGAGTTGCTGCTGCTGGTGCTTCTGTGAGAGGTACAGCTGTTTGGGGGACACACACTATGGGTTTCTGATTAGGGCAGAAGAATCAGACTAGATGATCATAACCAGCCTTTTAGGTTTCTAGTTTCCTGACAGAGAAGGGCGTATCCTATCCTGAGGCTCAGTGTGAAAGGAGCCACAGTGGTGCTGCTTCCACCTCAGTACCCAATTACACTAGCTCAACACCCGATTGGACAAGACTCATTTTTTTTCATGTTGTATAGGCTCTATTGTACTGATGTTTGTGTGTTGTATATTTATGCATAGTCTGTCCCTCTAAAACCCAAAGGTTTATTCTACTGTTTGTTGAGGAATGCTTAAATGCTAACAACTGTATTCAAAAGAAGGCCATGCATGATTGGTAGTTTCTTGCTAAGTGTTTATTTGTACAACACCATAAGATGCTTTATTGTTCATTAGCTTATGTGAGTGTTACAAGAAATCTGTGACAATTTCAGGTATCTTAAAATTTCATTAGATGGTTATTGAAAAGCAATAATATTTTTGGGCTATGCATCTTAATCTATCCAGATTGCTCTAACTAAATACCACAGATTTGGTAGTTTATGAACAGTGGAGACTTACTTCCCACATTTCTGGGGGTCGGCCTGAAATCTGGGTTGCCAACTTGCAGCGTTTTGTGGGTATGATGAGGGTATATTCTTCTGACTTGTACACTGGACATTATTTCTTGTTGGAAACAAGTCAAGAATCCTCTGGAATCTCCTATGAGAATACCAGTCCCGTTCATGAGGGCTCTCTCCTATTACTTAATAGCTGTATAAAGGCCTTCCCTTTAGGTTATATTTCCACTTAGGGATTTAGGGAGGAGCTCAGCATTCATACTGTAGCAATATCACTTAGAGTCTCACATGTAAACTTCCACTATATTAGTTATGGGGTATTCCAGTACCTGTTAGAGGGACCTGCTGACGTTCCTTCTCTGGTTTTATGTTCATCTTAGATCATTCTCGGTGCTGTAATAAAATATCTTATACTAGGTAGTTTATTGTAGCACAAATAATAAAAACCCAGAGACAGACAGTGGGGTTCAAACTGAAGATCAGAAAAGCAAAGCAGCCAAGCCACTAGAGAGCTCGTACCTCTACGAAATCTTCAGACTGAAAAGAGAGCAAGTTCCTGTCTCATCCCACTTTATAGTCTTCTCTAGTGCTGGGATTAAAGGGGTGCACTACCACCACCACCTGGCCTGTATGACTGACTGGTGTGGCTAACTTTACACTCTGATCTCCAGGCAAGCTTTAATATATCATAAACAAAATATCTCCACAGTTTATAAGCAATATAATTTTTTCATAGTTATGAAAGCTGAAGTCCAAGATCAAGACGCAGCAGGTTCATTGCACGTATCTGCCTGCTTATTGTGTTTGGTAGGTGTTCTTGGTGTAGTGTCCATTAGGTCTTTTAGGAGGTGTTTCTGTGTCGGTAAGGTATGTCCCCACTGAAGGGTAACCCGTGTTTCTCATTATATACTTCTTTTACTCTGTGTAGTAGATTCATTCCTGTTGTGTACATTGTTAGACTATCCTTCCTTCCTTTTTTTTTTTTTTTTTTTTTCTGGGACAGGGTTTCACTGTTGCTTTGGAGCCTGTCCTGGAACTAGCTCTTATGGACCAAGCTGACCTTGAACTCACAGAGATCCGCCTGCCTCTGCCTCCCAAGTGCTGGGAGCCTCCATCGCCTGGCACTAGACTGTTGGTTTTATAAACTGCTGTTTGTAAAAACTATTGGTTTCCCATTGATGTCCGTTCTCTTGATGAGCATTTGGGTTTCTTCCAGTTTTTGGCTGTTAGAATCATAACTGCTGTGAACATTCATGCATAGTGTATATCTTTTGATAGAGCTATAACACAGAAAGTAGAATTTCTGAGTTATAGTGTTGGCATGTATTAAGAATAGAAGTTGCCAAATAAGTTTTTCAGAGTGGTTATACCATTTTACATTCCACTATCGAAATTTGACATTTTCAGTTGTAAAGCCAAGTTGAGAGTCTGCGTCTCAGTGTAGTTATAATTTATTAAGAACTTTCTTATGAGCCGGGCAGTGTTGGCACATGCCTTAAAACCCAGCACTCGGGAGGCAGAGGCAGGCAGATCTCTGAGTTCGAGACTAGCCTGGTCTACAAGAGCTAGTTCCTGGACAGGCCCCAGAGTTACAGAGAAACCCTGTCTTTAAAAACCAAAAAACCAAAAAAAACCAAAAAACAAAACAACAACAAAAAAACCAAAAACCAAAAAACCTTCTTACTAAAAGTACAAATTTAGGGGTTTCATATATATGCACATGCATTTTATTAATTTTTGGAGATTTTATACTTTGATAAGGAATGATATTTTAAAGACACTTTCAGAGTTATTACAGAACACATCTAACATATACATATGTAATGTATGAATATGTGTGCAAAATTATTATGTTTCATGTTTCACACTGTTGTAGTTTTGAAATCCTCATGCACTATAGCCTCTGCTCAAGACTTCTGGGTAACACAGTATGCTCATGTAGATTGTTGAAGCTGTAGGACTAAAGCTTTCTTTCGGGTAAGGGGCCATTCAGTGAACTTGTCATTTTAGCCTCTCCTCTGTGCAGTCTTTCTGCTTCTGTCTCTGGAGAAGGGCCTCCTGAATTGGCTGTGCCCACCTCTATTCTTGGGAGAGGGCTGCAGGTTATACACATTAGGCTGGGTGAGTTTAGTATTCTGCGTACCACATAGGGTCTGTAATTCATAGACAGTGACCTCTTTCATTGTTGAAATGATTTTGAGTCATTTTTCCCTCATTTTTATTTTACATTAACTTTTATTTTTTTTCATTTTAGGATGTGTCCCATTTATGACTGCCGAGTAGAGTGACCAACTATTCTAATTTTCCAAGATGTGGTACTGTCCATGCCAAATCCAGGGAAGTCCCAAGCACACTGAGATAGTCATTCCCCTGCCCAGTGCCAGCCTTGATACTAGAAGCTTCCAACCTAGTGACTATTTTCATGGTTCCCACAAGAGTTACAACAGATACCATCCAAGCTCATAGACACCGGACACTTTGTCTGAGTTTGTGCAGTGTGTATGGAGGGGAGCTGGAATTTAATTCAGAGCCCTCTGAGGCTCCTCAGCTTATTTCTAGTTTCTTAAAACTTGTATTAAATGCAAATCTGTAGTCCCCTACCCCCAATTTTGAAATCTAAGGGCTCTGAAATGGGAATTTTGTTCATAGAATGGCAAGACCTGACCTGTTATGAGTGAGGCGAGTAAAGCTCTTTATTATCATCCCATCACTCCAGCTGCAGACAGATGTTTAATTATGAGTGCTTCTAGAAGCCAGCCATATTTGTTCCACTTCCAGTGCAGTGTGGTCTTGATGGCTGCATTAGTTTGCTCATATCTGATGAGATGCTTTCTCTGATGCTCCCCTCTTCTGTATGTTGAACAGATGCTGTGATTGCTCTGACGGGGCTTTGCTGAAATTGCTCAGTAGGTTTAGCAAACTTAGTAGGAAATGCTGCTTAGTCTTTCAAAATAGTCTTTATCTCTTTATTCCACTTCATTGTGGCATCTTTCCCTATCTAATGAAGCATTGTCCTTCCCGGTGATCTTACAGTGCTAAACCCATAGCATTTGATGTACCTGAGCATCGTAGCGTTCTCTCCTTCCAGAATACCAGGCTCTCCTATTTTTCTTTTCTGGCCTTGACTATCTACCTTTCTCTGAAGCTCTGTCCACCCCCATCTTTAAATGTTAGATGGGGTAGACTTTTTAAAGGTTATTTCTTTGGAAGGGGAAGGGGGGTGGAGGAAGGGAAAAAACAGTAGGTCAATAAGAACAGTAAGTGAAAGACTATCTCTTTGTTTTTAATCCCACCTATCTTGATGACTCCTACATTTCTGTCTCCTGTCTTCTCCCTCTCTTCCAGATTGCATTGTCCAATTTAAGATTTAAGATTGAAATTTAAGCTTGTCCAATTTAAGATTTAATTTGAGATTTAAGATTGAGCTTCAGTAGTATCAAGTCATAGTCACTCCAGTATAACTGATGTGGGATTCCCCTCTGTATGCCATGAATATGTTTTATTACCTTTGGTTAATAAAGAAGCTGCTTTGGCCTATAGCAGGGCAGAATATAGCCAGGCCGGGAGAAGTATATATAGAGAGTAGGCAGATTCAGAGAGACACCATATAGCCACCGAAGAAGAAGGACCTGAAAACACAGCTTTGTGACAATACACAGATTAATAAAAATGGGTCAATTTAAGATGTAAGAGATTGTTAATAAAAAGCCTGAGCTAATAGGCCAAGCGGTGTTGTAGTTAATACAGTTTCTGTGTGATTATTTGGGTCTGAGCGATTGGGAAATGAAAGAGCAGTCTCCTACATATAACTCCTTTCCCACCAGCCCCTCTACCTTCAGACAAGCCCCTGGTACTCTCACGAGTCAAGGTTCTCTGATATCCATGAGGATTTCTGGTCCTAAATTCAGTTGTTACAGCAAGATTTCCCTCTGTATCTGGCTTCCATATCATAAACGCTGTTTTCTCCATCTTCCTTTACCACCACATCTAGTCAAGCCTCTTTGCAGCTCTTTTCCCTAAACATTATCACCTAGCTTTTCTGGAGATTGTACTTAACAGTACATACTTAGTTTCCCTAAGAGTTACTAAAATATTACAGAAATTATTTCTAAAGTACAGTGGAAGGGCAGAAGGAGGGAGAAGATGAGCAAGGACGTCAGGACCATGAGGGACTGGCCCACCAACAGAGACAGCGTGCTTGGTCTATTGGGAGCTCAACAAATCCAGCTGGACCGGGACGGAATGAGCATATGACCTTACCGGACTCTCTGA
>JAQHUG010000026.1:7128044-7182121 GCA_028555095.1 Dicrostonyx torquatus
GTTAACATACAAAGTAATGGGTTTTATTGTGGCATTGAAAACTTTGATTTATAAACATTTTGCAGAATTTAACATTTAGTAACATATGCACTAATTCTACTGAGAAAATTGATTTCATATTAAAGCCAGCAAAGCCCACAAAGCTTTTGTTTCTCCCACGATTCTTCATAGATAGTCTATTTGTGGTTAGCGAGGAGGGTAGTACAAGTGTAGTGATTAGTTCATAGCTAGTCTATTTGTGGTTAGCGGGGAGGGTAGTACAAGTGTAGTGATTAGTGCTTCTCTCCACTGCTGTTCTCTTGATTCCGAGAGCAAGTGCACTTACTGTGCAACTGATGGACTGTACGTCCCTGCGACCCACAGAGGAAGGAGCGCACCAGCTCCCAAAAGTTACTCCCTGACCTCTGCACACTGTGGCACTGCTCTTCCATGCACATGTATGATAATGTATTTTAAAACATTGCCACAGTTAGCTTCAGAAGTGTGTGGTAGCTGTTGTACCGAGTACTGTAGAAGGTTGGAGGACGACATGCTTTGGACCCACGTCATCAGAGGCTTCTGGGCAAGTCAGAGAACAAGCTATCCCTTGAACTCATTTTTATTGATTAACCATTTGAAGGTCTGTGCTGAGCTGGACCCTGCTGGTCTTTGGCTGTACAGTGATAAAACAAGAACTCTTCCAGCCTAGAGGATTTGGATATCACAGTGGCTACCCTTCAGGTGGCCATACTGTTGCTGTTGCTGATGACAGTTGTCATCTGTGCTCCATAAGTTCTTCATGTGCTTTATGTTCATTATTTTTTAGCCACTGAACAACTCTCTACAACTTGGCATTAACCTTGCTATAAAGTCAAAGGAATTGCAGCTCAGAGAGGAGATCTTCCTTAAAGCTACAGGGCTAGATGACGGCCGACTTAGGATTTGAATTTACTTCTGTATTCCTTCCGTATGACGCTGTTTTCAGAAGGTGAACTGAAGAGGCGCTGTGGCGAGCAGAGAGATGGAGTGGTTGTGAGGGTTTGTTCCATGTGCCTGTGACAGTGAAGTGCTAGAGATTAGGGAAGGCATGGCTATTCAAGTGGGGCCAGACATAGTCAGGATAAAAAGCAGTAGTAGCAGTTGTTTGTGGGGGAAGAAGGCAGCACTTTTGTATACCCCAAACACCATTAAAATATCATCATTTTCAGAGAAAAATGTTAAGAAAGCAAATGTGAATATAGAAATCAGTGTTATGTTCAGTGCTTTTATCTTCACTGTGACTTCATCCAGTGTGCGGTTCACTTGTTCTAGCTTTGTCCCTGGAGCGCTCCACCTGGGAATCATTTGTGCTACTACATCTTGATTAGAGTTATTCAGTGGTTTGTTTCCCATCTGATTTCCAGAATTCCCTTTTGTGATTACCATCTTGGCTTTTCCCTTTGCTTCTTACTCTTTTCTGATCCTAGTGCCTTTACTTTCCAGTATTTTTGTAAGAACCTGAAAATAGTAAATTGTAAGATTTTGTATTACTAAACTGTTTTAATTCTCTCTCTCTCTCTCTCTCTCTCTCTCTCTCTCTCTCTCTCTCTGTGTGTGTGTGTGTGTGTGTGTGTGTGTGTGTGTGTGAGTGAGTGAGTGAGAGAGAGAGAGAGACAGAGACAGAGAGACAGGAGTCATTCTCTGGGAGCTGTCTTGGTTTTTGAGACAGGGTCTCACATACTATGTTGAGCTGGCTGGCCAGCAAGCCCAGGGATTATATGGAATCTGCTCACCTTTCCTTTCTCCCTCCCTCCCTCCCTCCTTTCCTCCCTCCCTCTCTTCCTTCCTTCTGAAAACGTGTTCTCAGACACACTGTCATTCTGTGATAAGGGAACAGGAGCTGGAGACATTGGCATCAAGAGTAACATAGTGAAAGAAGCCGGTCTCCAGAGGACTTGAAACCTTTTCCTACCTGTTGCTAATGCAACAAACAGAACATAATGTGTGTGTGTGGGGGGAAGCTGACTGCTATATACAAAGACGGGAGAAGAAGGTCCTATGTAAATGACCTGTAAAGGCTATTGAGCCTTATGTCCTAGTAAATGTCTTTTCCAAGATCATTAGATCACTCCTATTCTCCGGAGTATTATCTTTATTTATACACTGTTTCTATTAATATCCATGTATCCCTGGTGCAGTTCTTTGTCCTGGGACACAGAACTTGGAGATATCAGTGAGTTTCCCCCAATACTCTATAACAGTCCTTAGGGTTTTCTTCATTTGCATTTTCAATTTCCTTGGCTGGCTGGAATGATTTGGAATTTCCCTCTGTATGCTGTGAATACCATTGGTTAATAAAGAAACTACCTTGGCCTGTTGATAGGGCAGAACTTATGTAGGTGGGGAAAACTAAACTGAATGCTGGGAGAAAGGAGGCAGGGTCAAGGAGAAGCCATGAAGCCACAGGAGACAGATTCGCTGGAACTTTGCTGGTAGGCCATGACCTCGTGGGATGCACAGATTAATGGAGATGGGTTAAATTAAGATGTAAGAGTTAGCCAGAAATATGCTTAAGTTATTGGCCAAACAGTATTGCAAATAATATAGTTTCTTTGTGATTATTTTGGGGCTGAGCAGCCAGGAACCAGCAAGCAGCCTTCTTACAACACTGGAAAGTATAGCTGAAGTCCTCTGCTGAATGTCCTGGTGATTCCTGAATGGAGGAGTGGAATGTGAAGTGAGAGAAACACTGGAGGTTTACAAAAGTTGAATGGGAGTTGTAGGGGTAGGGGGCACTCCATTGAGAGAGACTAGGCTGCTGTTAGTAGTTCCACCATCAGTTTGGGGTTTCTAGGGTACTGGGAGTCTATATTGTGTTTCTTTTCTTTCTTTCTTCTCTCTTTTAGATTTATTTATTTAATTTATTTATTTGTATGTATACAGTGTTCTGCATGCATATGCCCCTGTAGGCCAGAAGAGGGCATCAGATGGCTCTGAGCCACCATGTGATTGTTGGATTTGAACTCAGGACTCCTGAAAGAGCAGCTGGTGCTCTTAACCTCTGATCCATCTCTCCAACTTGTGTTTTGCTTTCTTATTTGCAAGGTGATCCTGAGTATCTGTTATAGGAAACTTGTGCAGCTGCTTCTCAAGACAACAGAACCTGACCTGTGACCTCAAGTGTACCTAGAATTGTTAGACGACATTTCAACAAGCCCTTTACCTCTAATTGCAGAAATGTATCCTTAGAACACTTGGCAATGGGCATCATATTTTAGGAGGTTGTTTTGTTTTATTTTGTTTTTGGTCTAAAAGTCAAAGCTGCCTTGGGATGTGGTAGGAAGGGATTCTAGTTGTATCTACCCACACACTTGACTCTGAGCTTCCAAAACAAGCAGGCCTGTATGTTTTGCCTAGGATTGTACGGCTGGGTGCTTTTATTATACCTTCTGGCAACCTACATTTGGTTTCTCTTCCTTATTGTTGCTGGTTTAGGGAATTCTCAGTGACATATGTTGTTTATTCCACTTGGCCTAGTTAGATTTGGTCTTCTAAAATGTAGAAGAAACTGTCTGTGTCTTAGAGACCTTTCTTTATCCTAGAATACCTTCTGTTCAGGGCAGTAGCATCTTTTTTTCCCCCCTCTCTGTATAACCCACCCATCTAACAGTTTTTAAATCTGCTAAGTTCTTTTTCTTTCTTTTCTTATACTTTTAGGCCCTCAGAAACAAGCGTTAAAGAAAATTACATTAGAAGCACTAATTATTAAAGTCTATAGACTTATTGGTAGCAGAAATAAATGTTTAAAAACTTTGTAAGATGCTATGAGTTTATATTTAGGACTTTGAGAAATGATTTTATTCATACAGAAAACAAAAGTGATTGATTGTGGTCAGTTAGGGAAGGACTTTAGTTTTCCTTTTAGTTATTTTCGAAATACTGGATTGCCTATTTTTAAAACTGAAATCAGTTACTGGAGTTAGGATCTTCAGTATAAATCAACATTTTTCTCTTTACCAAAGGAATTGTTTAAGGGGAAAAAGAGTTCTTAAATTTTCTCTTTTTATTTTCTCTTTCTTTCTTTTCTTTCTTTCTTTCTTTCTCTCCCTCCCTTCCTCCCTCCCTCTCTCTCTCTCTTTCTTTCTTTCTTTCGAGTCAGGGTCTCTACATAGCCGTTGTTATCCTGAAACTCATTATGTAGAACAAGCTGGCCAGCCTGGCCTGGATTTCCCAGAGATCCACCTGCCTCTGCCTTCCCAGTGCCGTGATTAAAGGCTGGTGACACTTCTTAAAATTAAAAAAAAACCAATATCATATTCTAGATCTTTATTGTTTGGTAAGAATATAATAGTAACCACATATCCAATATTAAATTTAAGTAAGCACTGTTTTTAGAAATAGACAAATGAATTAATTTTAATAAGACATAACCTAATATTCTTGAGATAGTTCTACATGTAATATAAAAATTTTAAGTGGTATTTATACTCTTTTAAAAAATATTTAGTCTTGGAATTCAGCATATCTAGGTTTGGGCTAGCCATCTTGCAAGTGCTCATTTGCTAATAGATGTTTACTGTACTGTGCAATTTTAGACACACTTCCCGTGGAAATCATAAAGGCAAGTTTTAGTACCTTGGATAAAAGGCATTAAATATGTTTCTAAATTAAGTGTGCATGAAAGTTGGAATAAAATAGAAGGCTAGTCACTCCTCATTGTTAGCATGTTGCTTTAGTCTGATTCGCGCTCCTGAGAATCCTCCTCTTCCCTCTGGGAGGGGTTATATGTGATGTGATTATCACACACATATCTTTGTCTTTTTTCATGACTTTGGTGTTCTTTTGCAGTATTTTATCTTTCTTCCTCACCTACTATCACCCTCTCCTGTCCTCTCAATATTAAGTTGTACCCACACTTACCCTGTTACTGGTTGTTATTTGGAAATCACCATCCAGAAGTTAGAATTAGTGAGGTAATTTTGAATATAATCTTTTCTTTTAACCTTTATAGTTTCTTCTCCTATTTATAGGTGGTCCCTGAGGCTAGTCCACCAGCTGATGAATGGTTAAGGAGAATGTGATACTTATACAAAACAGAAAATGATTCAACTGTAAAGAAAAATGAAATTTGCAGAAAAATGGATGGTCCTAGAAAGTATAATGGAAGTGACCCAGACTGAAAGAAAAAAATGTTTTTCCTCATATCAGACACTAGCCTATAATGGGTGTCTCTTTTTAAGAGCAAAGTTGAAGTGTTTTGTTTAGCAAATATTCAGGGCCCATTTTTTCCCCTACCTTTGGAATTGTGGATCTTGGTGTGCTGTTCAGGTTGACCTCAGACACTGAGGCCTCCTGGCTTAAGCTTCTAAGGAATCAGCATTACATGTAGGCTACTGTGGTCTCCTTCATCCATTGATAGTTAAGAATTTTGGTCACTTATCTTGTATTTTTTATTTTAATTAATTAATTAACTTTTGGTGCCAGGGATTGAATTAGATCCTTGTGCATGCTAACCAGTCATGTACCACAGAACTATCTCAAACCTTCAAACTTTTATAAGTTTTTTTGTTGCTAGATATTGTGGTAATGAATGTACTTGTAATATGAGCACTCAGGAGAAATAAGAGTTTGAGACCAGCCTGGGCCTCAAAGATCATGGTCATAAGACCATGCCTAAAAACATAAATTAGTCTTTGTATATTAGGGATATTAGTTCTTTATCTTTGGCATATATAACATATATTTCTCTAAATATTTTATATAACTTTTGACTTTGCTTATTGGATAGTAACATGAAAAAAGCTTATTTTTTTTAACATAGTGAAATATGGTAGTATTTATTGCCAGATTCTGAATCAGAGCTTGAAGTCCTGTTTTAGTCTTTGATCATGCTGCCTTGGATTCATCTGATCTCCTCTGTTTTTGGAAACTAAGTAAGATTGGGCCTGATTAGTATTTGGATGGGATAAAGCCTTTTTAAAATTCAGGTTATAGAGGAATCCATGCATATTTACTTCTAGCTTATAAGTAGACTCGAGAGTACTGCTGGTAAGAAAATCAACATTTTGTAATCATTAGAGAGTCTTTTATCTATGACTTCCATACAGCAAGACAAGCACTAAGTAAGCAAACTCAGATATGCCAGGCGTCTTTCTTAAAAACTCTTCTATTCATAGCTGAACTAAAGAACAGAGAGATTTCCTCTAAGGTAGTTAATATTTTGAACAGATTCCAATCCAAGAATCACCGGTGTCCTAGAGCTCCATTTTATTGCAGAGCTGTTATTTGAGACAAGAGATTGTGTATTATACACCTTGCCTGTTCTTCCTGACAATGGAGAAGGTGCAGGAATGAGAACTAGACTCTCCAGTACCTTTTTGCTATTGGAGATTGTGTAAAAGACACCTTCCATACCCCTTATTGATGAAGTTAACCCTTAGCTAGAGGTAGGTAGGGAAAGAGCTACCCCATGCAACTGAAATTGAAAATATTGAATCACTCATTTACTCTTTTAACAGATGCACAATGTGCTAGGCATGTTAACTCACACCTTTGATTCCAGCATTTGGGAGGTAGAGGAACTAAGAGGATCTCTTAGTTCGAAGCCAGCCTGATCTATATAGATAGCTCCAAGATAGCCAGGGTTACGTAGAGAGACTTGTCTTAGTTGTTTTGTCTTAATATGTTCGTTTTGTTGTTGCATTTTGTTACTGTTTTTAAAGATGCACAATGTAAAAGAAAGAAGAGTCAAGGAAACTGATCCTGAACCCTTAGTAGCCCCCATGATGGTCAGGGAACCAATAGGAAGACACTTGGGTTTTGTTGACTTTCAGTCACCTATTTTCTGAGTTGTAATTTGCTTAATCTGTCTTCAAGTAAAGATTTTGTTTGTCTGGGAATGAGAGCTTGTCCCTAAAACCATGTTTTCTTGAATGAACACATTGCTGTTTTGAAGGGCAGGGTTAAACAGAGGCCTGTCGTATACTCACTGTTGGCCAGTACCATTTGTTGGAGATCTGTCTTCTAACAAACATTTTTAGATGTAAATGTTGTCTTCTGTGGGAAGAACATTCTGAGAAGGTTGCATTTCCCAGGTGGCAGCATTGCTTGTGATGTACCTTTGAGATCTTACATAAAAATGCCCAGGGTAAGCCAGCAGAACCACAGATGCCAGCAGTTCCATTAGATTAGCAGAGAGAGCACTTTACCATCTGCCCTCATGTTCATCAGCTGGCAGAACTACACCACCGGTGTGATCCTGTGCCCAGAAAAGTCTCCAAGAACAGAACTGCCTCATGGTTTGTTGTTCAGAGTCAGGTAACTTTCACTTTCACTAACTGTGATGCTGTCACTTTTTTATCTTCTATGCTATACTCATAAGGTATGGCTTATGCTCCCTCACAGTTGGACTTTCAGCCACTTAGGAAGTAAGGCTGGGCATTCTGCTGAACCTGACGTAGTGACGACTTGTGTGAACTGAATGAATCCTCATATTACTTGGCTACTTTGTGAATTAAATTGGAGATTTTCCAGGAACCTGAACAAGTACCACACAGATGTTGTTTCTAATGGTTTAGTTTGGAATTCCCCCAGGAGAAGTGCTTGACCTGTAGCTTTTCAACCCTTCTCTGCCACTCACAGACACTTCTCAGACACTGCTCTGTAAAGCTTGGTGGAGGTGTGTAGCTCAGGGATGAGGAAGACATACAGCATTGGAACTAGACACTTTAGATGTTCTTGTGAAAAGTGGTGTAAGCATTAGGGAGCTAGTCATAGAGGCAAATGTGAGTGTGTGTGTGAGTGCCGTGCTGCAGATCCCTCTAAAGGACTCCTCACCCTACTATGAGTCCACTTACAGTCTTCATTTCCTTTTCTTAGAGCTATTCCAGGTCCACTCTATTATGATTTTTTGGAAACATATAACATGTATTTCAGGATAGCCTCAAACAAGATAGTCAAGTATGGCTTTGAAGTTCTTTCTTGCCTCTACCTTCCCGGTGGTGGGATTATAGACATGAGCTGCCACACTTGGTTTATGTGATGCCAGTCGTGCCACTGACCAGAACTTCATGGCTCAAAGCAGCTGACCCAACCCTTTCCACCTTTCCTTCCATTTCTTTTGTACGTTGTTTGAAGACTAAACAGTTGTGAAAGGCTGTGAGGTCTGACCCCAGCCAGTGGGGAAAAGACACAGTCACCAGATTAAAAACCATGTGCCTTGCCTGCTCTGATGTGCTCGTTTGTCCCTCTGGGTTCTAGTTGCACCCTTTTTCAGAAAGAATTGCCTTGGCAAGTTACTGTTCCTGCCATTCTTGGTGAGGCACCAAGATTATTCTCTGGATTCTGGTATAGGCAAAAATTCTACCAATTGAGCCAAATACTCCCAGCCCAGACCACTCTCAGTGTTTAGAGTGACACTGCCCATTTTAACTTCCTCAGAACAATGTATTTCCCACCTCTTTCATTTAGAATTTAATTTCCAGAAACCAGGTGTGGTGGACCATGCTTGTAATTCCAGCTCATGGACGCCTGAGGGAACCATCTAGGTTTGGTCACTGCTCTACTTTAACAGTCTAAGCAATGGCCTCTATAAAAACCAGAGTGAAGGCAGGGCATGGTGAATCACAGCACTCAGGAGGTTGAGGCAAACAGAGTCCAGCCTGGTCTGTAGGGCAATTAAACTCAAGGCCCCTAGAGCTACTAAGGATCAAAGCAAACTTGTAGAGTGGAGGGTAATACAGGCAGAGATCACCTTAGTTCAGCCGTTAAGATTTCTCTTTTTTATTTAAGCGAATCCCTCAGTCTTCTGACATACACACTTTACTAATAGATTTGGAGAAAACTTACTGTGATTTATGCCTTGTTTTAAGAAATTAGCTTCTTGCTACAAAAAGAGCTGCCCTGGTAAATTGTTTGAGGTGTCACTGAGTAACAAGAAATAAAGAAATTTGTTGGTTCTTATAGAAAATTAGGTAAGAAAAGGCGGGTATCTTCTATAAGTTAGTTGTACATAACACATCTGGTTAATCCTGGGTGTAAAGAGGCCATTTAGAGACCTTTTATTGGAAGACAGGAAGTTTGTAGGGTAATAATACGCAATTCATAGAAAATTCTAAAGGCCTGACTGTAAGTGTCACAGCTCAAATGGAAAGGGGTCCTGGCATTTGGGAGCCAAGGAATACTGAGTGCTACAGCTCAGGTGGAAGAGTGCTCTGGCATTCGGGAGCCAGGGAATGGCACAGGTCACAGTAAGTGTAGCAACTTACAGCCCTGCTCTAGAGAAAGGTTTCCCCAATGTAAGAACTCTGCTCTGGCAGGAGAGGACGACCCCAGCGAAGCTGCTACTCGGCTCTGATGCTCTGGAGTGTAGCAGCTCTGCTCCGCTATGGGAAGGCTCCCCAGTGAAAGTATTCCAGCCCTGTTCTGCTCCTCTAGTTTCCCTGGTGAAGTCAATTCGGAGTTGCTAAAGGGAAGGCTCCCCCAGTGAAAGTGTTCCAGTCCTGCTTCACTGTGCTCTGGCTCTACTCCAGCAAAAGAAGGACTTCACTCAAACCTCATTCAGTGAGATTCATTGGGAGGGAAGAATCCAGGAGAGTAGCTGCCTCTGCCAGGGTGGAAAAAGGGCAGTTGCAAACTGAACAGGTACAGGGATCATATAGGGCTTCTTAGGGGTAGAGTTTTCCCAGGGAGAAGAGGGATTGGTTAATTTTCTTTGCTCAGGGATTGGTTAGTTTAGTTGGTCAGGGGCAGAGATGGCTCTGATTTTAGGGCCAAAGTGTGTTTCTTTCACTGGCCTTGGTTTCCCCCCCCCTTTTATAGCTTTTTGGCTCTAGTTTTGGGGCCAGGACATATTTCTTTCACTGGCTCTGATTTCAGGGCAAAGTATGTTTCTTTGGCACTAGCTTCAGAGCCAGAATGTATTTCTTTGGTACTGGGTTCAGGGTTAAAGTATTTCTTTCACTGGCTCAGATCTCAGAGCCAGGATGTATTTCTTTCACTGGCTCTGGTTTCAGAGCCAGAGTGCGTATCTTTGACTGGCGCTTTTCCCTACACTGTCTGAAACACAGACAACTTGGAGGAAAATGCTTATTTTGATGGTGTCATTGTGTGTTTTTCAGAAGCAGTAACACTTTATGTTGATAGCGCTCTCCCAACAGAAGACTAGGAGACAAGCACTGCCCGCCAGGCTATTTGTAGGGGAGATGAGGAGGCGAGCACTTGGCTTGGGTCAGACCCCTAGGGAAATACACACTTGATGCTGGCTGTGAGGCTTTGTTCCCAAATAGTCAGCAACTATGCTCACTACTTCAACATAGATTCTTTGACGTTGAATAGGGGAAAAGAGGTGACTTTAGAAGGTAGCCTTCACAGGAAGTCTTCCCTCATGTGGTTCTTTCCTTTATGTGGGTTTCTGTGCCAGTCACCCCCTCTTCCCCTTTGACCTAGAAGGAAATGAGTTTTGTTCACGATTGTGTGTAATGATGGAACATGAAGGGAGGAACCCAACCACTTTTTTCTTATTCAAAGAAGAATCTTTCTTTGGTAGTTATTTTTGCATCCTTTTCTGGTTATATTCTCCAAAGGAACTAACATAATTTCAAACATGGAAATTAAACATAATAAAATTATGCATTTTTCTTCCCTTCTTAAGCTCAGTAGGTCTTCACACACAGGAAAGTTTACATTTTACTCTAATTACTTCATGTGCCTCTCTGTGGGTTAGCCTTAGCTTGCATTCAGTTTTTGGCCTTTGGATCTTTGGATCTTTGGATCAGAGAGTCTTCAGGACTCTCTGCCTTGGGTCTGGTCTTGGGGTACTTGTTGGGACCAGCTGGGCTAATGATCAGAATTAATTGTTTGATTAAGAAATAACTGAAGCTCCCTCCCCCATCTCCAAAATAATGTGGCTAATGGTCAGAATTGATTCCTTGATTTTGAACACATTAATTGAAGCCCTCTGCCACACCACCCCATCTCCAGATGACTGTGGCAGGAGGTTAGCCACAAACAGCTTCACATCCAGGCTGTGTCCCAGCACACGGCGCCTGTGAAACAGTAAGAAGCCTTCCTGTGCCTGCCTGTCCATATCGGTGAGTTCTCAGGGTGCAGAGCCTTGAGACAGAATTCCAGGATGGACTGACTCTGAGCTCACCCTTTGAGTTAGCAGTCTCTTATGGGAAAAGCAGTGTCTATCTAAGGTGTATGTTGTGGGACACTGTTCTTAACAAAGAACTATTCACCTCATATAGGGAGCTGACAGCAGACCAAAGTAAAGATACCACTGAAGTCAACCTGAAGAACCAGTGTGTTTTAATTAGGGTTGCTTACAAGACCAGAAATGACTCATTAAGACAAAAGAAGTCTGCATCGCCAAAATCCACTCTAGCATGTAGTTAGCTCGCTGAAGCCGACATCTAGAATACACTGTAAACCTGCAGGCAGTCAACAGGTTGCAGACTGGATTTTGTCTTGTTTGTTTGTTTTTCAAGACAGGGTTTTTCGTTGTAACAGCCCTGGCTGTCCTGGAACTTACTCTGTAGACCAGGCTGGCCTCAAACTTGAAATCTGCCTGCCTCTGCCTCTTAAGTGCTGAGATCAAAGGCATGTGCCACCACTGTCCAGCAACATTCTGGCTCTTAACAAGCTTGTTTCAAAATGGAAGGCTTTTATCTGGAAGAAAACTGCTGCACAGCATGTTATGAAATATGCTTTAAGACTCCGTCTCCAAGTTGATACTGACTCTGAGTGATCTAGAAGGTTGCTGAAAAAGAACACTGCTGGTAAGTAAATGTAGAGCTGATGAAAACTTGGGTTCTATTACAAAATTGGGTGATAACAATAACCAGAAAGTGAGGTGAAAGGGGAAGACATTCATCCATTAATACGTTTTACAGTTATTTGTCATTTAGATGTTATAATAATAGGGATGGAAGATTATTAGAGTAAGCCTCTAAGGCCTGAGTAAGGGAAATGACCATTGGATAAGCAAAGACCTACCCAGTGAGGGGTCAGCAGGAAAGCACAGTCTATTCCTGCCATTGGAAACAGTATCCTGACCTGTAGTTAGCTTGCTACAAGGGCTATATTAGAAACTTTCCACTTAGTGTAATGATTAATAGTGTGCTCGGGCCTACCAGTTTTCTGTTCATCTTGTTTCTGTGTCATCGTGTGCTGTGTCCCCCCCCCCCCGTTAGTCTTTGGTATTTATTTCATGCCTCCTTATTTGCTAAACATGTCTTTGTATGTTTATTTGTTTTGCTTTACTTTATTTATTTATTTATTTATTTTTATTGTTAAAAGCAAAATTTACATTTACTCCCCTTGTTACCTGCCCTCCCGCTCCCCCACTACTCCACCGTCCTCCCCCTGCTTCCTTAAGATGGTGCAGGATACCCTGTCCTATGGGGAGCCCAAGGCCCTCCCGCCTCCATCTCAGTCTAAGAAGATGTGCATTCATATAGATTAGGTTCCCAAATAGTCAATACATGCAGAAGAGATAGGTCCCAGTGCCATCATCGTTGGCCTCTCAGTCAGTCCCCGCTAGCAGTCACATTCATAGAGTCCAGTTAGGTCATTTGCTCATTCAGTCTTGGTCCAGCTGGATTCGATGAGCTCCCAATAGATCGAGCACACTGTCTCTGTTGGTGGGCCAGTCCCTCATGGTCCTGACTTCCTTTCTCATTTTCTCCCTCCTTCTGCTCTTCCACTGGACCTTGGTAGCTCGATCCCTTGTTCTGATGTGAATGTGGGTCTCTGGCTCTATCTCCATCCATCATGCAAAATTTCTATGGTGACGATTAGGATATTCAACAAAGTAACTATGGGGCAAGTTCAGTTCAGGCACCCACTCCTCTGCTGCCCAAGTACCTAGCTGGGACCTCCCTATGAATGCCTGGGATCCCCTCAAGAGACAAGTCCCTTGCAAATCTTAAAAAGACTCCCGTTAATGTAGATATCTTATTCCCTTCCCCAATAACCATCCTTCCTGCATCTCCACCCTCCCCCAACCCAGGCTCTCCGCGGTTCTTCCCTTCTCCCTTCTACCCCCTCTCTTTCACCTCCCCCCTCCCCCCATCCCAACTCCCACCCCCATCCCCACACCCGTGCTTCCAACTTTTATCTGAAGGTTTTGTTTGCTTCCGACTTCCAGGAAAATCTTTATATGTTTTTCTTTGGGTTCACCTTGCTATTTGGCTTCTGCAGGCTTGTGAGCTGTAAGCTTAATGTCCTTTGTTAATGGCTAAGTCCACTAATGAGTGAGTACATACCACACTCTTCTTTTTGGGTTTGGGATATCTCACTAAGAATAGAGTTTTCTATTTCCATCCATTTGCATGCAAAATTCAAGATGTCATTGTTTTTTTCCGCTGAGTAGTATTCCAATGTATATATATTCCACACTTTCTAGATACATTCTTCCATTGAGGGGCACCTAGGTTGTTTCCAGGTTAATTGCTTTACTTTTTTAAAGACACTGTCTCGTAGCCCAGACTGGCCTTGAACAGATGACATCTACTTTTAGAGTCCTAGAATGATGGGGAAAGGTTTTAGCCAATCAGGCTAATAGCCACGCCATGCCATTAGCCATTAGCTAATTATTCTGGGCTGGACCCTTAGGTCCCCTTTATGTATAAAAGACATAGCCCATGTGTGAGCGCTCTCTCTGGCTCTTGGTCTGTCTCACGTCTTCGGAAAAGCGTGTGATCCAGGATCTGGTATCGTAAGTCTGTTTGTATTTCTTACACCTATTAAAGTGTATATTTTAAAGATAGCTGGCTTGGGTAATCATTAATTAAAACCATACACTAGAACTCTAAACATGAGCCACTACACCCAACTTTCATACATCTTTTTAAGCTTCTAATTTTTAAATTCTATTTCTTTTACTTTTAATTTGTCTTGAATTTATCATGTTATACTTAACAGTTGAAATTGCATTTTTTGTTGTTACACTCACTGTATGGGGAATCGTGCACAGCACATTTGTGGGCCTCAGCAGAGTCAGTTCTCTGTGAACTGGGGTTGTTAGGATGGGGGCGTGCCTTTACCTACTGAGTCATCTTGCCGGCTGTGAATTCTTTTCAAAAAATAAATAATTGCACTTATTTGTATGTATATAGGGGCGTTTGTATGTACCAGGGTGAGTGTTTGGAGATGAGAGGACTTGTGATAGTTGGAGTCTGTTCTCCCCTTCTATTTTGTTGTTCAGTCATGGGGATCAGACTCAGGTAACTAAGCTTGAAGGCAAGCACATGCATCCATTGATCCATCTTGCCATCCTCACACTGAATTCCTGTGATGAAATCAGGTCTTGTTGCTGTCTATTTTTATTTTTTCCTTCCCAGGTCTGTATAAGGTGGTCCTAAGTTGGAGCTTCCAGACAAGGTTGTCTGTAGAACTGTTCAGTAGAGCAGTTGTTCCCACTAATGGTATATCCATATGTACTGATTATTTGACTAGAGTAATGTTTATTTATAGTTGTTAGAAAGTTTCTAAAAAGTTTTAAGTTGTGTGTATTTTAGTGTTCAAAGATAGTTGTGTGTTGTTCTTTGCAAATAAGAGATTCACAGTAAGTCCCTAGATAAGAACCTAGAAAGCCTATTTAATCTACTATGCCAGAGTGTCTCTCCATGAATGAGTTTGTTTTTATAATTTCCCTTTATTTTTACTTTCTATGTATGGGTGTTTTACCTACATATATGTCTGTGTGCTATCTATCTGCAGTGACTGAAGAGGGTATTGGATCCTGTGGTACTGAAATTATATTGAGGATTGTAAGCCACCATATAGGTGCTGGCAGCTGAACCCGTATCCTCTGGAAGAGCAGCTGGTGCTCTTTACTGCTAAACCATCTCTCTAGTCTTAAGTTTTGTTCCCCCCCTTAATTAGTGGGTCTGTGATCCATTTCATTGATTAGTGGATCCCTAAATTACAGCTTGTTGTTCAAATCTTTTAGCATCTCTCTTTCAAGGTTGCAAGCCACTTACCATCATTTTCAAATTAGTATATACACTTTCTGTCAGTAAGAGGCCTGCACTGTTTGGAAACATCTTCATTTCCTTTTTGAGAGTAACATGGAAAGAGAGTCTTCTGACATTAAAAGCTAGCTGCTTATCTTATTACTTCCATTTTCATTGCATAATTTTCTTTTTTAACATAATTTTTTTATTGATTCTTTGGGAATTTTACATCATGCACCCCAATCTAAACCCATTCATTTCTCAGTCCTTCATATCTGCCTTCCACCCTTGTAAGCTCCCTCTAAAAGAAAAGAAATAAAATTAACATTAAAATTAAAAAAACACATCTCACCAACACTTCTGGGCACCGACTTGCTCCTCTATCAGTTCCAGCCTTCTCTCATAGCAGTCATGGCTGTCGCTGTACTTAGACTACTTGGCTTCATCTTTCTGCCACTCCATCACATATTTTTTGTTGCAGTGACGTTGGTTGCTGAGGTGTGTCATGCAGTATACCTTTTTGCCCAAACAGCTTTCATTGTAATGAGTTGCTGACTTGGTTCAGGGCCTCTGGCTTCTGCTACACCATTAACACTGTACCCTCACTAAGACTCCTCTCAGATACCCTATTGTCCGGAGTCATGGAGATTCTGAAGCTATGATAACACAGGTCCGGCCCCTTTACTTGCTCTAGCAGCTGAGGGTTAGATGGGGTAGATGTTGGGGTGGACAGTCTTAAGACCCTGGATCTGGGCCTGGGTGGTAGCTGGGTTAGTCAGCTCAGGTCTCCACCTGGTCTCCCTTACCCTTGTACAGCAGGTAAAGGACAGGACTATGCTTGTGCTCTCAGGGCCAGTACTCCTGTATCCCCGAAGCCAGGGCCAGCCTACATCCCTGTCTATGCCATTGAGCAGCTGCTGTCGAGGAGTGGGCCAGCTCTCTTGTACTGCTGTCACTGAGCCCATGTCACTGTGGGTGCTGCTTGTCTGTGAGAGGCGGGACCAGCTCAGGGTATTCAGACAGCAACATGACTCAGGTGGCAGTGCTAGCCACTCAGATCAGTAGGCCTTTGGCAACCCTATGGCCCTGAGACATCCACATGGTCTCAGGTGGCAGCACCTGTCATATGACTCCCCCACCCACCCAATGGCAGCAGGACCTTCAGACATCCACATGGTCTCAGGTGGCAGCCCTGACCATGGACATCTGCATGACCTTTGGTCGTAACTCAGGCCACAGACATCAACACAGACCCTAGCTACAGCAGGACTAGTGACCCAGATATGGCCCTCAGTGGCAGCTCAGGCCAGACGTCGCTTATGGCCTCAGGTGGCAGCACAAACTACTTAGATCAGTTAGGCCCATGGTACCAGCACAAACTATGGACATACGAATGGCTTTTGGTGGCAACACAGATGTCAACACAGACTCCAGCTGCAGTAGGGCTGGGGATCCAGACATGGCCTTTGGCAGGCCCAGGCATCACTGTAGCCTCAGATGGTTATGCAAGCTCCTCAGAGCCACCTGTTCCTTAAGTTCCTCCTCTCTCCACAGTGCTAACTGCTCTGCTTTCTCTTCCTCCTCCCTACCACGTACTCCCAACCATATAATTTTCTTTTTGACAAGGAATGCAGTGATATTTTGTCTGTGTTTTAACAAATAAAGCTTGCCTAAAGATCAGAGTGCAGAGATAAGCCACTAAAGGCCAGGCGGTGGTGGCTCACACCTTGAATTCCACAATTTAATCCCAGCACTAGGGAGGTGGAGACAGGAAGAGATATGGCTGGATAGAAAGAGGAATATAAGACAGGAGGAGACAAGATCTCCGTGCCATTTGGAGATGTGGTCTGAAGCAGTCAGAAAACTCAGTCTGACAATAGGGTTGCCCTTTTGGTCTGAGGATTCCATAGAGGTCTCTCTAGGGGCTGTCTACACTGCTTCTCTGATCTCTTAGCTTTCATTCCCTAATATCTGACTCCAGGTTTTTATTATTAAGAATAATTAGAACTTGTGCTCCAAAGGAACCTATAGCCCCATTTAAAAAAGTGTTGATACCAACTACATCCTGATTTTAGAAGTTATTTGTGGATGAGAATGTTCACCCCACCTGTTTTTTTCTTGTAGTATATTTTTCATCATTAACATAAAAATTTTAGGTGCTTTATTTAACCTCAAAAATATTCAGACATGTCAACTTTGAAATAATCTACTGTAGTTGGAAAACTAGTTTGAGGTTACTTTTATTGGTCTTTATTAAGAAGGATCCATTGCATCATAGAAACAGTTCTTATCTAAAAACGCTCACTTGAGTGGCATCAACATTTGCCAGAGATATGAACTCAACACCTTGGTTATCTGTACTAACTTTGACCCCAGACTTTCTTGCTGTTTGTCCACAAAGGGATCTTCCATAGATCATGCCAAGCTCATTCAGTGAACATTCATATGTTGTGATTACTGACAGCAAAGTAGACAGATTGCAATTATTGATATTCAGGTTTGACCAGTTAATACCTTTAGTTTTAATGATGGTATGTATATTTCTCAAAAGTCTTTGGTGCCTAGAATGTTCCATACCTGCATTTGATCTGTACACAGAAACTTGTAATTTCACTCCACATTGCCTCTCTGTTGGAGCCAGGAACATTATCATAGTTAGCTTACTGCTGATCAAGACTAGTATTCTTGAGCTGGGTGGTGGTGGTGCATGCCTTTAATCCCAGCACTTGGGATGCAGAGGCAGGCGGATCTCTGTGAGTTTGAGACCAGCCTGGTCTACAAGAGCTAGTTCCAGGACTGACTCCAAAACTGCAGAAAAACCCTGTCTCGAAAAACCAAAAAAAAAAAAAAAAAAAAAAAGACTAGTATTCTTTTGATTGCCTCTTTAGTCACATGAAAAAAAATACAACTTTCTCTTAAAGCTTGTGTGTACAGGTTACAAAAAAATTCGAGCCTAAATATAGTTCAGTTAAGCCTGCCAATTATCTGGCACTAGATAAGACACTGTAACATGAGGGGCCTGCTCATTGGGGTTACTGTCCTGTCCGGTACCCCGCAGCCGGCAAGCCCCAAAGAAAATCACACAGAGAGTCTACATTAGATTATCAACTGATTGGCCCATTATCTCAGGCTTCTTACTAGCTCCCATAAGTTATATTAACCCATTGTTCCCATCCATGCCAGGCACATGGCTGGTACCTTTTCTCAGCTGGGGCAGGGACACATGCTGCTTCCTTGGAGATCTGCGCAGGAATGCCAGGGAAGCTTCCTGCTTCCTAGACGTTCTCCTCGCCCAGCCTCTACTTCCTGTCTGGTTAACCCACCTATACTTCCTACCTGGCCAATCAGCATTTATTTAAAACATGATTGACAGAATACAGACACATCTCCCGCACCAAGACACCAAGTATTTGTTAATATCCTGTACCTGCCGCTGTGAAATTAAGATTGTGTTTCTTAGTATATTTTTTTTCTGTATCAAAATTAAACTACTAGAAATTAAACTACTGAAGTATTGACTGCATGGTAGAGACTGTAGTATCTTTTTTTTTTTAATGTGTATGTGTCTCTGTGAGCATGTGCCATGCATGTACCAGTATCCCACAGAGGCCAGAAGAGGATGTTATGTCCCCTGGAACTGTAGTTTCAGGCTCTTGTGAGCTTCTGTGAGTGCTGGGATCTGAACTTGGGTCCTCTGCAAGAGCAACAAGTGCTGTGAAATGGGTGGCCATCTCTGGATCCCATGTTAATGTTTTTAATTTTTTGTGGTATTTAACAGCTACTTAGTTCATTCAGCATCGTAGAGAGAACTTTTTTTTATTCACACTCTTCTAGGTTTCTCTGTTTTTTTTTCTTTTTTCTGTGTGATCCTGAAAGTTTTCTACAAGAGAAGAAAAACATGTCACGATATAGCATCACCTATTCTGAAAGCACTTGATGTAATTAATTTATAGTTTTAAAGAACCATTGTGCAAAGTACAGTGCAATTTGCTAATGTGTCTCCTTTATATCTTGTTAGAATCAGTTTTAAAAATACCAGCACATTTTCACATAAAGACCACAATTTTAACCTCAGGCCTTTATTTCGTGCAGCTCTTATTTTGTTATAATTACTTGTAGTGATGTCACTTTAGAAGGGAAGACAGCTGAGCATTGGGAGCTTTGAGTCATCTCCTGGCATAGAGTGCAGTAGGCAGGATCAGGGCTTTGAGACTGAGGCCATTCGCCAGGAGAGCTGTTTGATCCTAAAGAACATTTTCCATTGGGGCGCTCCAAAAATGGGAGCTGACTGAGTTTCTGGTACAGACTAGAAGATGCCACTTGGTTCCTAGGAAATCAGTGCTCATATATTCTTGTATGTATAGAGTATTTCTAGAAGGGATATGTCTCTGCAAAGGGAAATAGAAGGGCAAGAGGGAGCTTTTCTTCTCTACATCTGTTTCTACATTGTGGTTTTGACCATGAACATGAGATGCACATTCAAACTATAAATACAAAGACACAAAGAATACATGTTTTCATGGTGGATTTGTTCTGTATAAGTGCCTGTTCTCATTTCTCAGAAAGGAGCATTGTTGTGTCATGTGGAATATACTCTTAAGATGGATTCAAAGCCCAGGTCTGTAGTTTAAGCAGTAGTAACTTCCATGATTTGCAGGGAGTAAATTATGTGGTGCTAACAAGATGGTAGTAAAATCAGAGTAGTTTTGACAGCGAACAATTTTTTTAAAAAGTGCCCAGGTCTTTACTTTCTAGGTCAGAGATAAAGCATTGTGTGACATCTGTTGTTTAAGACATCTGGCACTCACCCTCTGCCTGCCAGTCCTACCCTCTAGCTGGGGCTCCTGCTGAGAGTCCAGCTCAGTGTGAGACAGCTGGTGATGACCTAGGCTTAGGTGCTCTGTGTTCCTGGCATCAGTGAAATGGTATCAAATAGCTCTTACAGAGCAGTGAGATGCAGAACAACTGGACAGCCTGTCAAGGGAAAATAAATATTGTTCATTTCCACTGAACTGAAAGAAGACTTGAAGTTTGGAGTAGTTGTCGTTCATATTCTGGTACCAGGAGCCAGAAGAGACGTCAACAAAGATTTTCAAACATGGAGACGAATGATGTCTAGTGACCCTGGTTGGACCTGGCTGGCCATACCTCCTGCTCTTGGCCTCAACCATACAGGCTAAATGCACTTTGGTCTTCAGTCTCCCATTGTATGTCAGAGTAAAACTTAAGGGTAGAGAATGCCATTTAAATTTTAGAATTAGTAGCTGGTGAAATGACATATGGTCTGTGCAGGACAGTATATGGTACCGAAAAAGCACTGGCAAGTAATACATTCTAAAGTAGAGTGGAGGCCACAAGGGAGTATAGCAAGGTGTTTGGTTCCTTAGCTGATACAGGCATACTCGCTGTCCAAAATCACGGGTTTAAAATAAAATCTCCTTACCTTATAACTGCTAAGAACTACTTTCATTAAGTTCCAGAACAGAGGCCTGTCGAGATCATTCTTCTGGGAATAGGTTTGAATTTCCTGTTTCTTAAATTTTAAAAGATATCATTCCACCTTACACTGTGTGTGGTGGCACGTGCTTGTCGTCGTAAAACTTGGTAGTCTGAGGCAAGAGAATTGTGAATTCAAGGCCAACCTGGGGTACATAGTGGGATTTGATTTTGAAAAATATTAGTAATCAAATCCATTCATCTATTTTTAAGACAAAAAAAGGATGCTATCCCATAATTTGGGGAAGTAACAGGAGCAATAAAAAACCCTCAACATAGCAGAACAGGTAAGAACTGGCAGGTTCTCAGAAGACCCATTGTAATGCATGCATATTTGACTTCCTTCACAGTTTCTCTGAAGCAGGAAGGTCAGAACAACAACTGTAGTGCTTTAGAGACAGGATGATTTAAAACTCTTAGAAAGCTATTAGTTGCCGGGCGGTGGTGGCTCACGCCTTTAATCCCAGCACTCGGGAGGCAGAGGCAGGCGGATCTTTGTGAGTTTGAGACCAGACTAGTCTACAAGAGCTAGTTCCAGGACAGGCTCCAAAGCCACAGAGAAACCCTGCCTCGAAAAACAAACAAACAAAAAAAAGCTATTAGTTTAAGCTACAGGACCTATTGAGTTACATACAGTAGAACTGTCTTGTTGATTTTTTTGACATCTTGGCATATAATGCAGCGTGCCATATGTCTTAAAGATTAGGTTTAAATAAAAATCAATTTCAATTTTAAGAGTTTGAGTAGTAATTGGAAAGGTCCTGGAGTGCTTCACGAATAGTAGAGAACTGGGCTAGAGAGATGGCCCAGCAGCTAAGAGCACTAGCTGTTTTTTTCAGGGGACTTGGTTTTTGATTCCCAATACCCACATGGTGGCACAAAGTGTCTAACACACTGGTCCCAGGGGATCTGGTGCCCTCTTCTGACTTACATGGGTACAAGGAACATTGTGCACAAGCATAGACACCACCCATGCACATAAAAATAAATAAAAGTTTAAAAAGAATGGTGGAGAACTATTGTCCTTAATGAAAATGCAGATCTGAAGTGACTTTCTATACATTCTAGATAATTTAAACTTGAAAATAATTATTTCCAGTCATGTGGAGCTCATGGCCCCATCTGTAATAATCTTGTCTTTTTGTATTCTAAAGTATTGTTTTTTTTATCATCAGCAAGTATACTTGGGAATACTTGTTTTGATTTTTACTGTTTGGTTATTTTCATATTATGAAAAGGCATACATTGTAGCACTTAGAAAAATTGAGTATGGATATAAAGATGAGGAAATCAGGCTGATACTTAGTTTTTTTGCAGTGATTATGGAAATTATTGATAGCATTTTCTGTTGATAATATGATCAACTTGATCTTGTTTAGTTAGAAAGAACTGGAAAGTCGATGTGTAGGCAGATAGTAGCAGAATTGTAAATATATGTTAAAGAAAGTTCTTCCATGTTACTGACATGGAAGAGTCTACTAACTTAAGAGTTACAGGATCTGCAGCAACAACACTTGTTTATACCTCTGTACCATGCTGTGTTCTAGGTGATAGATATTGTTAGGATTCATGGTGATGCAATCCTGGCAGGTCCCTGGCTGGCGGGAGACAGATACACCATGCGAAGAGAGCTTGGGTATAGAGTTTATTTAGTGGGTATTGAGAAGGGTATAAGGGTAAGAGGTTATGGGGGGAGGAGAGAGAAAGAGAGAGGTAGAAAGAAAGAAAGAAGAGAGGAAAGGGAAGGGAGAAGAAGAGGCAGAAGCTGCCTCTTAAGAAGGAGGGACAGAGAGAGAGCGAGAGAGAGAGAGATGGAGAGGAGACAAGAGATCCAGGAGATTGGGAGTGTGGGGGACTTGTCTCTTATAGGAACCCCTGAAAGACCCAGGTGACAAGGCAGGCTAGCAGATTTATTACAACATTTCTGCTTTTTCTTTTACAATAAAAAGGTGAGGAGTTAAGCATGGCAAGTTAAGGGGATAAGGGCTTTGGGTTCTCAAGACTGCTTTCTGTTTAATTGTGGGTGTTGGAGACTTCAGAGACCTGAGAAAGCTGGGTGCTGGTCACATCCTGGGGTAGCTGGTTGCTTCACTCCCGTCCAGGATTTGTGGTGTACATCTGTCTGGTGTCTCTTGGACCTGGCAAGGTATTGGCAGAACAGAGGACAAGGTTAAGTTTAGGTAGAAAATATTTTTCTTTAGGTCCTGGTAATTGAGGAGGAGGGTGTAAGGACCAGGAAATTGAGAGGGAGTATCTGACCTATTTAAGATGAAATCTTCAATTCAGCTCCCTGGAATTCACAAACATTCTTTGAGTTTGTAAAACATAATTTTTAGACACATATATTGTATAAACATATTTATGCCAGAATTACTATGACAGATGTTTTTGCACAATGAAATGTATCTGTAGAAAATGACCAAAGAGAATTTAAAATCTTGATCTTGCAGTAGTGGTAGCGGTAGTGCTCTGCCAGAGTTGGATTAATAGCTCATCAGCATTTTATTGATAATGTTAAGACTATGAACAGCAGCAAGAGAGAGAAACATGATAACTTTCATTTGTCCTCAGACATTTATAACTTGGAGGTACACATCTTAATAATTTGCATGTGTATATCTTAAAACACATTCTATTTAAAACATGGTAAGAAGTTAAACTGAGATTTATTTGGTGAGGTTGTCCCTTTTAAACTGGCAAAACCTCTTAGTCGTCAAATTCCATCATAGATCTTTGAGAAGGATAAAATTTTACTTGAGTTATTGGTTGAAAAATGACAGAGAACTTACTTGATTGGCTACCTAGAGCCATTTTTCAGAGTCCTCCATGATCGCTTAGGGCAGGGGCTTTCAAGGCTGTATTTGCCTTCTGTTGTTTAGCACAGGGCCTGCCAGGCTTTAGAGGATCCTGTGGATTAGGATATCTGTAGGAAGATAAGCCTACCTTGTGCTGAGCAGCTAGGTCATCAGTTCCAGTCGATTCTGTTCACTGTCTGGAGATCTTAAGGCGTTTAGATGAAAGGCAGTTCACCTAGTGGCTAGGAACCTGGAGGCAGGAGCTGATGCAGAGGCCAGGGAGGGGTGCTACTTACTTGCTTGCTCTCTATGACCTCTTCAGTCAGCTGTCTATAGAATCCAGGACCACCAGCCCAGGGATGGCACCACCCACAATGGTCTGGGCCCTCCCCCATCAATTACTATTTAAGAATATATTCTATAGCTAGATCTTAGGGAGACATTTTCTCAATTGAGGTTCCTCCTGTCAGATGACAGTGACTATAATTTATGTCAAGTTGATATAAATCTAGCCAGCACACACGGTAGTGTGCATCCTCTTCCAAGCACTGTTACTAATATCAGCCAGCACTGCCCGCCTGCCATGAGTTCTCTGTGTGTATCAACACGTCATTGGCCACAGGCCTAGGACGTGGGCTGGACTTCTCTCTCATTAGTGCATTAAGGGTATTAAGTCCTGGGTGGGTGAAGTTACATAAATTGCCCAAGACCTCCATGGTGAGCAAGGGGCAGAATAGGGTTACTTACCGGACGACATCTCTCATTGCCTTCAGTTTCTCAGAGTAAATGAAATTTATCTGGCAAGAAGAACGAGTTGGGAAATTATGTGGGGATGGGAGAGTATATGATGGGCTCAGAGACTTGTCTGTAGTTGCAGAGGCAGAATGGAGAGGAGACAGCTCATGCTACAGTGTACGTGTAGAGGTCACAGGACAACCCTGACTGTCAGTCTTCGCTTTCCACCTTGTCTGAGGAGGGTCTCCGTATTGATAAGTGTCTGGGGGACTCTTCTGACTCTTTGCCCATCTCACTGTAGAGTGCTGATCAGCTTTTACTTGGGCTCCGAGGATCTGATCTCAGGATCTCACACTTGCAAAGCAAGTGCTTTACCCACTGAACCATCTCCCTGGCTTCTTGGGCGGCCGCTTTAGGTTGTTATTTAGGGATACGTGGCTGTTTCCCAGAGGAGATAGAGAGATAAGAGACGAGATCCAAAAGCAAATATATTTTAGGCATTCCTGAATAATGCAAGGATCAAGCAGATTGGTCAATTCATCCTCGGGTTCATCAGCACAGAGGACCACTCTGAGTGGTGAGGGACTAGAGTCCAAGAC
The DNA here is from genome assembly GCA_028555095.1 of Dicrostonyx torquatus. Lineage (NCBI taxonomy): Eukaryota > Metazoa > Chordata > Mammalia > Rodentia > Cricetidae > Dicrostonyx > Dicrostonyx torquatus. Next base: position 7,152,588 of record JAQHUG010000026.1, read on the forward strand.
ATGAGAAATGAGATCCCAGTCCTCAGCCATGAGAAATTAGCAGAGATGAATGTCAGTGAAAGCTGACTTGGAGAAGAGGACCTTACCGTTTAGTGGGTATTGTGTGCAGCAATGGAGCAGACCCAGGAAATTGGAAAGTGGTCCAGGTCCAGGGTCCCCCATGCCTCAGCCCAACTGCTTGCATAGAGCCCTGCCAAGTCTTGCACCAGTGTTACGATTCATGACTGATGGACCCCAGCAGGACCCTGGCAGCTGGGAGACCAGCAAGTGGGAGACAGATATGCCATGCAGAGAGAACTTAGGTATAGAGTTTATTTTGTGGATATTGGCAATGGTATAAGGCTAAGGAGTTGGGGGGGGGGGAAGAGAGGAGGGACAGAAGTCCAGAGAGAGAAAGAGAAGAGAAAGAGCACGGGAGGGTGATTGGGGTCCGTGGAACTTGTCTCTTAAAGAGACAGGGTACCCAGGTGACAGGGCAGGCCAGCATGTCTATGCCATCCTTTGAGGCAGGTATTTGCTTTATCAGAAAGTCCACATCATTAAATGTTTTGCTCCTGGCATGAAATGAAAAGGTGAGGTGTGAGGCTTTTCACTTCCTGCCCTGCTTTCTGGTATAGTGCTCTTGAAAGGAACCAAAAGTAAGAAACCAAGGAGACTCCAAGTAAAGCTACAGAATGTGGCACACATGGCCTTTCTGTTGTGTGGACTTTATCATCCCCATGTAGCTTTGCCTCAGTGGGAAGTCAGGGGGGGAGATTAGGGGTGGGCGGAGGAGACAGAATACCCAGGTGACAGGTACATGAATCAGGGTTGTAATGATGTAACTGATGATGTACAGTTGCATTTAATGGCTATAAAGTGTATCTATACATGAAAATTTTGCTTAATGATACTAATGTTTTTCAGAGAGATGGAGCTTGGCTAAACTAGTAGTAATGGAAAACTTGGGTGTCTTCTAACATTTACTTCTTGAGGAGTTGTCTTTTCAATCATGCAGAGTTTTCCTAAGGACTTACCATTATGATGCTGAATGCGTCAAATGGTGGGGAACAGGAGTCAAATAATCCCAAGATCAGAGTATTCTAAGGTTTTTCTTTATTAAAAGGGAAAATTAACAGAACAGGAATGGGGTCCAACTTCAAGGTGTTGAGCGTGGGAAGAGAGGGGGTAGCGGGTGGTACCATGGCTTTTTGGTACCCCAAAGCCTTGCCTCAACCTGGTCCTCTTAAAGGCCATTGGCTTAAGGAGGTTCCCCATCACGATAGTACTCATCTCCAAACTACTGTAAAATATGTGCTTTTAGAATTTGTTGTTGATACATTCAGGGTTTTTCAAGCCCCTACTGAGTTGTGGCAGTTGGAAACATGATTTAGTTCTCCATCCCTCTGATCCTCCCTTTCCTTCTGTTAGTCAGTCCTTCCTTCTTTCCTTCCTTCTGTCCTTCCTTCCTTTAATTAGATTTAGTTTCTTGAAGATAAAGATTTCATCTTTGGAGACTAGGTTGGCGCCATGGAGACAGGAACCATTGGCAGACCTTCCTTGCTGGGCTTTCAGGGTGTGCACTTGTCTCAGGACAGGTATGAAAACAGTTTTGTTTTACTTCACTCTGGGAGTTGGCATAACCCATTATTTAGGAACTTGGATTGCACTGACTTGCTTCTGTTAGTAACAGCAGGACAGGTCTCCCCGGTTGTGCTGCTGCTGCCGTTTCCCAGAAATGAGTTACAGATGCAACGGATAGCACATGGTGGCGGTGCTTTGTTATTTATGCTGATTTTTCCAAGAATAAAAGCAACTGGGGAAGAATTACAAGATTTACAGAAGATTCTTCATTTGTCCTTCAGGATCAGTTACCCATTTTATAGTCCATCATGAGAGTTGTGCCATTTGGGATAAGAAAGCTGCCATACTGGGGAGGGTAGGTAGCTGCTTTATCACTTTGATTGCTATGTGATTCTACAGACTCACTCTTTACCTGCTCGGACTTTCCCTGGGCTGAGCGGGATGGTGAGTGTCAACGACTCCCCGCTGGCCACCAGGGAGAAACACACACATTGAGCTTGGAGTCTGTCCAAGCAGTATCTCATTTTATTGCACCAGGCAGGAACTTATATAGGGCTGAGATAGGGGATGGGAATCTTGTCATGGGTTGAGGTGGAGTAAGGAATAAAGGCCAATAATATTCTGCCACGTTAGCAGTGGGTGGGCAGAGGCGGGTTTAGGTCAGGCTGTGCTGACTCATATACAAAAGTCACGGCCAAAGACAGGTCACCAGGCTAGGCTCAGGAAGTTGTTTACACGGGGCTTCACACCCGGGCCATGAAGCCCAACAACCTTGAAGATATAGTTGCTTATAGAAGTGTTTCCCCTTTTCTGTTGGTAGTAATGACAGTAAATACAGGGAGCAGCATGCTGTACCAGCTGGTGCTAAATAAGCACTCATGGTTTCAGCCTTTCAACTGTGAATTTATTCATAAATGGTTCTGTCTAATACTCATTTTATTTTTGTTTTAAAACAGGTCTGATATGTGTCATTTTCTCAAGTTAGCTTATTAAAGACAATTTTTTTATGTGTTTCATATTTTCAAGGCGTTTTTTTTTTCCCTTCTAAAATGGTGGCTTGTTATACTTAAGCTACAAGTTAAACAATTCAGATTCTCAACTGTCAATTAAGCTATTAAATGGGGTTTTAAATTTTTTATTTTCTACCTTTCTCCTTCCCTTCAACAGAGTCTCCCTATGTTACCCAGACTGGCCTTGAATGTTTGGTCTCTAGTAACTGAGATTATAGGTGTGAACCATACTGTACATGCTTTAAACTAATATATAAATGTGAGAATATGGTGAGATCTCCAGGGACTCAAACTAGAGTAAAGAAGCTCAAAAGGTGGGAGAAGACAGATGTAACAATTAATGACATCTGGAAGGACAGAAGTAAAGGAGATTGTGGCTTAATAGAAATAAGCAGTCTGGAGTATCCTGATGTTTGGCTAGTTCCCGATAGTGTTCTTGTAGGGAATAAGCAATGTGGAGGTAACAAGCAGTATGGAGCTGGCATTGGTGGCGCACACCTTTAATCCCAGCACTTTGGAGGCAGAGGCAGGCGGATCTCTGAGTTCAAGGCCAGCTTGTTCTACAGAGTGAATTCCAGAACAGCCAGGGCTACCCAGACCAACAACAAAAGAAAATAAGCATCACAGAGTTTCAGGGAGGTAAGAACTGTGGCTTTGTGCTAGTCGCTAACCCTGTCTATTTACATATGTCTTTCTGTGCCTCGTCCCTCCAGCCTAACTCCACTCTGCTTTAGCTATTTATCTGTTGCACAGCATACCACTACAGAACATGCTGGTGGGAGCAGTAGAAAGCACTGGTCAGGCAGGGTCTCAGGAGGAGACTCCTGGGCAGTTGTAGGTAGGGTGCTGGGAGTTGGCATGGTTGGGTTGGTCTGGGGTCTTCTTGAAGGCTTTTCACCCTTGTATATGATGTCCAGGCCCAATTAAGCCCTCTTCAAATCTCTGTGCCTCCCTTTATGTGGTTTGATTCCACAGTTCAGCATAACTAGACTCTTTCCCTGACACCAATGGAAAGATAAATAGAAGCAGAAGTGGCTGTTTGTGTGTGTGTGTATGTGTGTGTGTGTGTGTGTGTGTGTGTGTGTGTGTGTAGGCCAGAGGACAGGCCATGTGTATCTTTCTGTGCATAGCCCTTTCTTTTTGCTTTATACTTTATTTTTTAATAGACCTTAGAATTATTCATTACTCTATGATGTGTATAATGTGTCTGTAGCTGTGTATAGGCATATATTTACCATGAAACACATTTAATCAGAAGACAACTTTTTCTCCTACTGTAGGTTCTGAGGATCAAACTCAGGTCATCAGATTTGAGAAGTGGTTTTACCTACTGAGCCATCTTATTGGCCTTTAATATTCTTGTCTTAAAATTGTTTAGAATTTCATCTATATGAGTGTTTTGCCTACATGAATGTATTTATATATGTGCGTATGCATGCCATGTGTATATCTAGTGCCCATGGAGGCCAGAAAAGGGTGTCATATACCCTGGAACTGAAGTTAAAGGCAGTTGTTAGCCACCATGTGGGTGCTAGAAACCAAACCTAGGTCGTCTGTAAGAGAGCAGCAACTGTTCTCAATTGCTCAACCATCTCTCTCACTCCACAGTATCCTACTCTCGACAAGAATCCCACCTTCTTTTTTGAGACAGGGTCTCACACTGAATGTGGAACGCACCAGTTTGGTAACTAATCACTAACACCCTGTTCTGTGTAGTTGGCACCGAGGTCACAGTTGCATGCTTACTCATTAGGCCCTTTACCAATAGAGCAACTTCTCATCTCTGAGGCAGGAATTCCATCTTTGTTCCTTTAGCCTGAAAGCCCTGTGGCATCACCTCGAGGCCACTGTTGTTCCAAAAACTCACCTAAATTCTGAGAGTTAATTATGTTGTTCCTATAGCACATAAAAACTGGAAGAGCTGTCTGCTCTTTAGTTCCCAAGACACCAGCAAGGCATAAAGAAACTTTGACCATGAGTCCCATATTTATAGCTCTTCTGTGTGACAGGAACAGACAGGGTGAACATTACTTCAAGTTTACATGTTGGACATGTTTGTTGTGCTAGTAGTTATGGCAGGGGGTATGTTTGACAGCCACTGACAAGTGCCTACCTCTAGACCTTTAGTTTGTGTGAAAGTAAGCGATTTGTATAAGGTGCTGTTACTTGGGTTCTACTGCTTGGGTCTAGAATGTCTTTTTGTTGAGAAAATATATGATATTGTGCAATAGATTAGGTAAAATAAGTTTTTAATTCTAAAGTCAAATTGGTTTTTCTTTAACATAATTCTTTATTGATTCTTTGGGAATTTTCACCCCAGTCTCGCAGTTTTCCCATATGTGCTCCATACCCTGCAGCATCCTCCCTCAAAAGAATCCCCCCAAAATTAATTAAAAACAAACAAAACACACACTGGCTCCATCTTTCCTGCCTCTCCAACACCTCTTCGTTTGTTCCAGTGTCATGGAGCTGCTATGTGTCACCCTTTTGTTTAATTAGCCTCACCCACAAGTGTTCATTGCAATCCCTTGGTCATGGAAATTGCAGTCATGGCACCACAGGACCAATGTGGGCCTGGGTGATAGCTGAGCTGGTCAGTCTAGTACACTGGGACTGCTGCCGCAGGCGAGGGGTGGAGCCAGCTCTCCCATTGCCTATAGTGAGGAGTTGGGCCATCTCTTCTATGAGGGGCCAGGCCAGCTTTCCCAGAGCCAGTGAAGGGTGGGGCTGACTTAGCACAGCCCTTGCATTTCAACAGGCATGATTCCCATGACCTCTAGTGGCAATGTGGCAGCAGCTCAGGCTGAGACATCACCATGACCCTGGTGGCAGCACAGGTCAGCTAGATCAGTATGGCCCCTGAGGCAGCATGACCCTCGGACATCTACATGCTCTCAGGTGACTGACCAGATTGCATGGCTCTCAGTGGTAACAGAAGTCATGAACATCAACTCAGACCTTGGCTGCTATAAGGGCCATGGACTAGACATGGCCCTAGGCAGCAGCCTAGGCCTGGGTGACAGCACAGGCCACCCAGACTAGCATGGCCCTGGTGGCAGCATGGCTCTTGGATACTATCTTAGTTAGGGTTTCTATTGCTGTGAAGAGATACCATGACCATGGTAACTCTTATTTTATTTTATTTTATTTTTGGTTTTTCAAGACAGGGTTTCTCTGCAGCTTTGGAGTCAGTCCTGGAACTAGCTCTTGTAGACCAGGCTGGTCTCAAACTCACAGAGATCCACCTGCCTCTCCCTCCCAAGTGCTGGGATTAAAGGCATGCTCCACCACCGCCCGGCAATATTTATTTATTATATATACATATTTTGTCTGTGTATATGCCTGCAGGCCAGAAGAGGGCACGAGACCTCATTACAGATGGTTGTGACCCACCATGTGGTTGCCGGGAATTGAACTCAGGACCTTTGGAAGAGCAGGCAATGCTCTTAACCGCTGAGCCATTTCTCCAGCCCCCACCCCCCCATGGTAACTCTTATAAAGGAAAAACATTTAATTGGGGTGGCTTACAGTTTTAGAAGTTTAGTCCATTGTCATCATGGTGTGACATGGTGTTGGGGCTGAGAGTCTTTAATCTTGACTCACAGGCATGTCTTGAGCATAGATGAGACCTCAAAGCCTGCCTCCATGGTGACACACTTCCTCCAAAAAGGCCACACCTACTCCAATTAGGACATACTTTCTAATAGTGCCACTCACTTTGAGGGCCATTTTCCTTCAAATTACCACAGACACCTACATGGACTCAGGTGGCTGACCAAACCCTGAGCATCTGCATGGCCTTCAGTAGTTACTGAAGCCATGGATATCAACACAGACCCTGGCTGTTGTCGGGTCCTGGGTAAAGTCAGTATGTTTTTATCTTCAGGATTTCATGTGCAATTCTTTTACTAGTCATTGAAGTTCAAGATTTCTCAAAATAGCCCTTTCTCAAAGGACTAGTGCATAATCCAGTTGTGCTGTCAGCCTTGCCATAATTATTTTGTCTCTGACAACTCCCAAGTTTTCCATCTGTTGAAAAAAATGCTATTTTATATGAAATAATGAAGTTAACCTAGATTTCCACATTAGGCTTCTTAAGTTTCAAGAACTCTAAAATCCAGTGCCTGGACTGCTGCTGAGTGTTGGAAAGTCTGGGCTTAAAATTGCTAACCAGTGTTGGATGTGGTGGCACATGCCTGTAACCACAGCGTTGGAGAGAGTAAAACAGAGCTCTCAGTTCATTGTAGTCTACCGACTACAGAGCAAGCTAAGTCTAGTGGCCAGGATGGCTCTGTGTCTTAAAGTGCTTACCTCCAAGCCAGCCTAATGGCCCGAATTCCATCATGAGGACTCACATGGTAGAAGAACAGGATTTCCATGGGCTGTCCTCCGACCTCCACATAAACTCACCAGAATAAAGACAGTGAGACTATTCTCACTATGTAGTTCAAACTGAATTTCTGGGATCACAGTCTTCTTTTCTTAACCTCTTGATTTTATTTTTATTGCTAATACAAAGCTTTTAAGGGAGGAGATGCACAGATATGAATGTGTGTGGAGGCCAGAAGTCAGGTGTCATCCTTAGAAACTCTTACCTACCTCCTTTGAGATGGGTTTCTCATTGGCGTGTCGCTCACCAGTTGGGCTAGTCTAGCTGGCTGGTAAGCCCCAGGAATCCTGTTTGTGCCTCCCCAGCACTACTGTGCTTAATGTTTCCATAGGTGCTGAGAATTGATCTTAGCTTCTCGTGCTTGTGCAGCAAGTATTTTACCTACTGAGGCATTTTCCAGCTCAAGTAATTGGAACGTGCATAGGCAGTGAGAAGCCATCTTAGTTTTTTGTAAATTGTGTGTGTTTAGTCTAATAATGAAATCTATAGCCTTTGTTTACTGTATGCCTAACACTGTTTTAGGCGTAATAACATTCTTTTGGCTAAGTAATTCACAGTTTATGTGGAAGTTGAAAAGCAAATGGGTAACAGTAACTCTAACATGAACATATAGCTTCTTGTGCTGGCTTTTATGCCAAGGATTTTATGTGAAACCTCAAAAACCTCAGAAGTAGTGCCTATTCTTATTCCAGTTGTGTTTTCTTTGTTTGTGTTTTATGTTGTTTATTTTGGTTTGGTTTTGGGGATTTTTTTTGTTTGTTTGGTTGGTTGGTTTGGGTTTCCTTGAGACAGGGTTTCTCTGTGTAGCCCTGGCTGCCCTGGAACTCACTCTGTAGACAAGGCTAGTCTTGAACTCAGAGATCTACCTGCCTCTGCCTCCAAAGTACTGAGATTAAAGGTGTGTGCCACTACCTGGCTCATTCCTGTTGTTTTTATAGATGAGGAAATGAATACTTAGAAAGTTACAGGATTGTTTAATTGCATGACAACCTATTTAAATAAAAAGCAAGCATCTTTTTAATATTTTTTGAATATCTACGTGACAGTCACTTAACCAAATATATTAAGCATCTGTGTTGAGTGTTGAAAGTAAGGAGATGAATATGATAGGATGCCTGCCCTCTGAATTTGGAAAAGCACAAAGCATCTTCTGAGGTTATTCTATATGCTAGAATATTTTTATATTGTCTTGTAACACATAGTTAAATTTTATAACAGTTACTATTAGTGTTTTGTACTCTAAAATAACTATTCCAAAGCTTAATTCTTAAAATAACTGTTTATCTTTAAATTTTGTGGATCAGTCTTTGCCTAGGCTAAAGTAGGCCATCCTTCTGGTCAATCATTTAACCTCTGGTCACCTGCCAACCAGCTCTGAGATTGGCTGTCAGTTGTAATGTCATGGGCAACCAAGCCTTATGCCTTTCTTCGGTCAGCAGGCTAACCTGGGCTTGTTTTCATGGTCAAGACTCAGGTATGCATACAGGAGAAGGTGTCCAAGGAGGAGGGAGATAGTAGTGGGAGAGCAGAAGCAGGAAGGGTCTCTTGGCTCAGTCTTGGAACTGGCATATTATCTTTTCTGCGGCTGTGTGTTGGCCAAAGACACAGGGCAAGTACTAATTCAAGGGGTATGTTTCTTAATTTGTGGAGCTATAAAGTCACATCCTAAGGAGGAAAATGGGTTGTGGGTGGATGGATGGATGAAGGGATGGACAGACAGACAGTATCATCTGGCAGTTCTGGCTGGTCTGGAACTTGGTGTGTAGACCAGCGCACAGGAAGTTGCATGCCTCAGCCTCCCTGCACCAGCACACCCAGCAGTTGTGCTATTTATTTAATTATTTACTTAAGTGATATTTAAGCTACTGCCAAGTTTCAAGCTCATTCAGACTTTTTTTTTAAAAAAAGAAATTATTCTAGCATTTATCTCCAGGAATTATGATGATTTCATTTCTAAAAATTAGCGATTAGGATGGTGTAGCTAACTTTGACTTCCAGGAAATTTCTACCTGCCCAAGGAATGGTGCCATCCACAGTGGAATGGGTCCTCCCATATCAGTTAACAATGAAGGCAGTTCAGCATAGACATGCCAATGGGTCAGTCTGATCTGGATAGGTTTTTAGTAGAGACCTCCTTCTCTAGACCATGTCAAACTAACAGTTAAAGCTACTGGGATAGGGCTCAAGGTGGAGCTTTTTGGAATCGTCTTCCTATGGGTGATAGGTATATCTAGGACAGTGATGGCGCTTTTAGAGAGAAATCATCTGTGTTGTATGTTGTACAGGAGATAGGCTGGCCTGGGCCCCAGAGACCAGGGAGGCTGTTGCAGTTACTTGGGGAACTCAAGCTGGCGTCTGTCAGAGGTAACTGGTTTCTGGATATGATATGGGCGTGTACTGACACTGCCGACCAGTGAACCATATTTGAGGAGTGGCAGAGAAGACTCAGAGCTTCTTGGTCTAATGAACTAGAAGAGTGGAGTTGCCTTCAACTCAGTCAGATATATTGAACCTTTTACATTAGTGCTGGATGGACTCGAACTGGGTGTAAGTGGGTTGGTGGTGCCTTTCCATCACTGTTTAGTGGTGAAGGAAGAGTAAGTACCCCTTTTGGTCTTTTCAGCAGACTGTGGCTGAAGTTACCCACAAAGGGTCATGGGGGAAGTTCTTACATACAAAAACCTGCCCAAACCATCTCAAAATCGGGCTGATTGAGACTTTGTAGAAGCACTGAAGGTCAGTGTGATTAGTCCCCAGCACGTGTGGAACTTAGAGACCAGGTGCTGCAGCTGTCTCTCCTGCAACAGTGAGAGTAAAGGGGCATGCAGCCTGCATATGTTGGAAAGTGGTGCGGGCATAAAGGTTTTTTTCTTTTTATAAAAATATTTTTATTTTATGTGTGTAGGTGTTTTGTCCCCTTGTACATTTGTGCATCATGTGCCTACAGTGCCCTGGGAAGACAGAAGAGGATGTGGGATCCTCTGAAACTGTGCAGTCGCAGGTTGTGTGCACTGTCGCACTGAAGGGCAGGATACTATTGTAAGAGCCATTGCTATCTACATGGAGATTTTCCATTTGACAAGAACCTAAGCTTTTTGCCAGGCTCTGGGATGGAGAAATCAGTTTTCTTTGTGTGGTGTCTCTTACGAAAGGCACAGATGGCCCAGATGAGGTAGAGGGCCCATTATGTTCTTGTAATTCATTTAGACATTTATCTCTGTATTGTTGTGACTTAGGGGAAATGATTACAGGCAAGAAAATAAGATGCACAGCTTTTTTCCTTAATAGCAAGTAGGGGCTGTGTGTGTGTGTGTTGTTTTGTTTGACACCATGATTTTATCTGAGGCTGCCCTTGAAAGCTTAGCATTTGAAGTTTAGGAGGCATGTGAAGCACAGACTGCAGAGCGTGATGCACCTGTGGTCCAGCACTGTCCAGCAGACTTCACTGAAGGATGAGCACACGCTTAACAGATGCTTTCCACCCCCTTTGAATGGGCTTTGGGGTTATGTTTGGTAAGTTAGTGGAAAATGGTTCATTTTCAAAGATTCACTATTTTAAATATGTGATTAATTGATGAAAACTTGTATTCAAACATGAGGCTTTGTTGTTTAGTTTTTCCTGTGTGGTCTTGATGCTTATTACAGTTGTGAGAGACTGAATTTGTGACTTTCTGTGTGGATAGTCTGCATTCTGCCTATCCAGGAAGACCGTTTCAGGTGGCCTTATTAATGAGAACAATGGTTTGGTTTCATTTATCTCTCTAGAATCTCTAATTATAGGGCTGGAGAGATGACTCAGTGGTTTAAGAGTGTTTGCTGCCCTTGCAGTGGATACAAGTTTGGTTCCCAGCATCTCCATGGCTGTTCACAGTCACTGTTACTGCAGTTCCTGAGAATCCCATAGTTCTGGGCTCCATGGCATGTAAACATGGTACACACATATACACATAGCAAATATTTAAAAACTCATAGAGACTTAATGAAATCTTAAACAGAACAAATTGGCCACTAATCTGTGTTTGTTCAAATTTGGCACTATCACTATTAGTACGTGTAACACGTTTACAACTTGCACACCTCTCTCCCTTAAGCAGGAAGCTCCATCCAGGCAGGGGACATGATGGCTTCATCTTTTGTAGTCTGGCATAGTAGACACTTAGATATGTGTGTGTCTGAAAGAGAAGCAGGAGTATGCAGTGGATGGAGGTGGGAACATCATTCTGGCTTGATGCTTAGGTGCACCATGATCATCTATATTTTTCAGATGATTCCACAGGATTCTGAAGCACGATTAATAAAAGCTCAGGGTCAGAAATTGGGGTTCAACCTGAAGATCTGAAAAGCAAAACAGCCAACTACTGGCTCTTACCTTGACCTCTTTCCGAAAATGGTGATCCTGCCTCCAGAAATCTCAGAAGGAGTCTGTATCTGAGAGCTGTCTCGCCCCATCTTATATTCCTCTCTAGAGCTGTGATCAAAGGTGTGCACCACTGGGATTAAAGGCATGCACCACCTGATTTCTATGGCAACAAGGGTGGCTACTGGGATTAAAGGTGCATGTCATTGTGGCTACTGGGATTAAAGGTGTTATGTCACCATAACCTGGTCTGTAAAGCTGACCAGTGGGACTGTATTACTCTCAGATCTTCAGACAGTCTTTATTTATTAAAATGCATTTGAAATGCTACTACAGGATTCACTGTAGTCTTTTGTGCGAAACCTACGCAGAGTTTTGGGAATTCATCTGACTGGATAGCTGTTCTGGGGTCATGAAACCTTTGCCTGTGTTTGTGTTTATTTAGTTTTGTGCTCTCTCATGGCTCCTTGTGCCTACTGATCTAATGGTCCTCTGGAAAGGCTGGCAGGACAAGCTGACAGTGGTTTCAGTGACTCATGAGGCCATGAGGATTCTTTCTCAGTTTGAATTGCGTAATAGTGTGGTGGGAAAATAGCTTTCCCACATCATAGATACTCCCCTGTGGCCTTTCCTTTTCACTGTCTGTTAGGCAGTAAAGAGAGTGACGGAGCAGAAGTCCTTGGCTGGCTTCTCCTTGCTGGTTTTACTTCGGTGAGATTTTACCTTAAATTTATGAACCAGGTTCTCTCTGGAATGATAGTAGTAGATAGCTCTCCCACAGAGGTGTGTAGTAAGAATAAAGTGAGATACTTAAAATACCCTGATGGCCCTTAACCATAGAGAAATGCAAATCAAAACTACTCTGAGATTCCATCTTACACCTGTAAGAATGGCCAAGATCAAAAACACCGATGACAATTTATGCTGGAGAGGATGTGGGATACAGGGAACACTCCTGCATTGCTGATGGGAATGTAAGCTGGTACAGCCTCTTTGGATGTCAGTGTGGCAATTTCTCAGAAAATTAGGAAGCAACCTTCCCCAAGATCCAGTAATACCACTTTTAGGTATATACCCAAAGGATGCTCAATCGTGCCACAAGGACATGTGCTCAATATGTTCATGGCAGCATTGTTTGTCATAGCCAGAACCTGGAAACAACCTAAATGCCCCTCGACTGAAGAATGAATAAGGAAAATGTGGTACATTTACACAATAGAGTACTACACAGCAGAAAAAAAAATGACATCTTGAAATTTGCAGGCAAATGGATGGATCTAGAAAATATCATATTGAGTGAGGTAACCCAGACCCAGAAAGACAATTATCACATGTACTCACTCATAAGTAACTTTTAGACATAAAGCAAAGAAAACCAGCCTACAATTCATAATCCCAGAGAACCTAGACAACAATGAGGACCCTAAGATATATGGATCTAATCTACATGGGAAGTAGAAAAAGACAAGATCTTCTGAGTACATTGAGAGCATGGGGAACATGGGAGAGGGTTGAAGAGTGGGGAGAGAAAGAGAGGAGAAAAGAGAAAAATGTATAGCTCAATAAAATAAAAAAAAAATACTGTGATGGTAGGGAAATCCACTTAGTAAACCTGGACAAATGTCACTTTCCATATTGTCACTGATAATTCATTACAAAACCGTGAGACTTATGGATCATTAACTCTAGCATTATTTGAGATGTCATTATAGTAAAGGGTGATATATTAATTAGGAAAATATCCTTTTCACATAAATGAGTCAAAGAGCATAATAAATGCCATTAATCTTGGGACGTCAAGAGGGAATGATGCTTTGTCCATAATGCAGTAAGAAGTCAGGTTCAGAGATGAGTGTCATAGGCAGTTTAGTTACAAGAAGCAGTTTGGTGAATTAGAGGCTAAGATCAGCTCATTTTTCTCAGTCCTACAACCATGAAGATTCAGAATCTGAACTAAGGCATAGTCTTGTGACTTCAGACCTGGCATGTTGTTCCCCATTGTGCCACCTTACATTGCTCATGATATAACCACCTGTCCAGTACACATTCCAACAGGCATTTCTGCTATACTTTATCAGTTATGCTAATACTCTGTCTACTTCCCTGCTATCATCTAGCATTGATTATATCTGTTCTATGGTAATTGAAGCACGGTTAATAAAACTTGAGAGACAGATACTGGGGTTCAACCTGAAGACCAAAAAAGCAAAGCAGCCAACCACTGACTCTTACCTCGACCTCAGTGTGAAAATGGTGATCCTGCCTCCAGGAAGCCTCAGAATGAGACCGAGACAGAGCTGTCTCCTCTTGTCTTATAATCCTTTCTAGTGTTGGGACTAAAGGCCTGCACCACTACTGCCTGGTTTCAATGGCAAGCTAGTGTGGCTACTGGGGTTAAAGGTGTGTGCCATTGCTACCTGGTCTGTAAGGCTGACCAGCGTGGCTGTTTTACTTTTCTGATCTTCAGTCAAGCTTTATTTATTAGAATACAAATAAAATGCCGCTTCAGGTAATATATTGAGGATTATAATAAAATGATTAAAATGAAAGTGGTTCACAAACAATGTCATACATTTCTCACGAAAACTGTCTTCAAGATGCAGTTTTTCATTGTTTGGTAGTTGTTTTTGTTCAGGGCCATTGGATGACAGTGAGGAGATAAAACACAACGATTAACAGAAATGTGCTATTAGTGCCCTAGACTAGACAGAAAACTCATCCACACCAGGGAGTCTATAGGGACCAGAGCAGCACGTTGACCTGGATGTGAAAGGGCTGGGGATGCAGAAGAGCACTCCAGATGATTTTAAAGACAGACCCAGTGACTATGTGTTGTTGTTCTGAATGTCAGCCCTCTGGACTCATGGTCTATTTGCCCCAACCTCCCTTGAGAAGCTGGGAAGACAGGTGCTCAGCACTGTTCCCAGATTATGATGTTATGCTCTTAGGCTCCTTTGGGGAGCCTGCCACCCCATTTGCCAAATAAATCACCCACGGAGGTGTATTCTTGGTTATGAGTGCCCAGCCTTAGCTTGGCTCATTTCTTATCTGCTTTTCTTAATTTAGATATCCCTTCTGTCTTTTGCCTCTGGGCTTTCCCATTCTTTTACTTCTGTAAATCTTATTCTTACTTCGTGGATTGCTGTGTAACTAAATGGCTGGCACCTGATGTCTTCCTTCTTCTTGGGTACTACTCCTCCCAATTCTCTTCCCTTATTTCTCCTACTCAATATTCTCTCTGCCTGCCAGCCTGCCTATTCTTTCTCCTGCCTCACTATTGGCCATTGAGATCTTCATTAGATTATCAGGTGTTCTAGACAGGCAAGGATTCACAGCTTTATGGAGTTAAATACAGCATAAACAAACGTAACACACCTTAAAATAATATTCCCAACACCAGATAACAGTTTGACTTTTAGCATAAGCACTTCAGGCCTGTTAAAGGTTATTTATAAAGATTGACTTTTTTTTTAATCCACTGAAATTGGTTGATTTTTTTTTCAGATCAGGCATTTGAATTTGTTGACAGGAATCAGCCAGCTGTCTAAATTGAGCTGAGTTGGCATTAAAACCATAAGTGGACCTGAGCAATGACCATTCTGCAACACTGACCTGAACATAGAAGGAAAAGGATATGGCATTCCTGGGCTGGGGGCTGAGAGGATCATTGATTGAAAGGATAGTCCAGATCTCAGAAAGTAATTTTTTTTGACGTGTATTCACTGCAGAGGAATGACAAAGCAAATGGACTACTCTGCTTCCTAGAGGTGGCTTTAGGAACTCTGAAATCAATCTAGACTCTAACTCCAGTCCCCAGCACAGGCTTTTCAGTTACCAATTGGTTGACTAATATCAACATACTGTTTTCTTTTAGAGAGATTTGCCCTCATCTGTTTCAATGTGTGGGCATTCTGAATCTAAATTTCTGTATTCCATTTGGTGATGACTCAGAGATATTTCAAAACCCACATAATTACCTGTTGACTGTGTATCTCTGCCCTTCAGCAGAAATACCATCTTGACAAAAATATCAGGACTTCAAGGACTTATGATGACAGTATGTTAAAGATAAAACATCTTACAAGCTGGGCAGTGGTGACACATGCCTGTAATCCCAACACTGGGAGGCAGAGACAGGCACATCTCTGTGAGTTCGAGTCCAGCCTGGTCTACAGAGCGAGTTCCAGGACAGGCTCCAAAAAAGGATAAAATATTCTTAGTATCTGTCTGCTGTGCATATTATGTGCCATTCTGTATTCCAATCTGCTCTCAGGGTTTCTGACTTGGGGCCTCTCTAGTGAAGTTGTGTTATAGATAACCAGTTTACAGACTGGCTTTTGGGCCAAAATAAAAATTCACATTGTAGCAGAAGGAGCATGGTTTCTGGAGTCAACAGATTCTGGCATCAAACTTCAGATTAGTACATGTTTCACTTTGGTCAAACTCGTCCTCAAACTTCAGGTTCTTCTGTAAAATTTGGATACCATCCATCTTTGTAACCCGTTCTAGCCTTTAAATTGCTTTAAAACCTAGACCCTCAGTTCTCCAGTTTTAACTTCCCTGATACTGGAATTGCACAAAGTACAACCATACCCATACGTTTTCACAATTCTTTAATTATTCTAAATTTTTTTCCCCTCTCCAATGTGGTCTTACCATTAGAAATGATAACAAGTTCAGCTTGTATCAGGAAAACCCTAAAAACACACTATATAATATCTTGATTGGGACTGGAGAGATGGTTCTGAGTTCAATTCCCAGCAGCCACATTGTGGCTCACAACCATCTATACTGAGAACTGGTGCCCTCTTCTGGCCTTAGGCATACATGAAGGCAGAAAACTGTATACATAATAAATAAAACCTTTAAAAAAATCTTGATTGTTAGTATTGCAGTACATTTGTTAGCTAAAATGTTACCCCAAATACTTATAAGTTTAGGGCTGGAGAAAAATGTATCATGGCTCAGTAGTTAAGAGCACTGGCTGCTTTTCCTAAATTTGACCTGGGTTTAATTATCAGAACCCACATGGCAGCTTATAACTGTAACTTTAGCTCCAGAGGATGCAACCCCTTCTTCTGGCCTCCACAGACACCAGGCATGTACGCAGTATACACACATACAAGCAGGCAAAACACTCATTCATATAAAATCAATAAAATACAATGTTTTAAAATCTAGTCATCATTGAGATCACTACATCTTTTGATGGTAAACTTTAAAGTTCTTTTTGTGTTGCTATCAATAGAATAGCCGAGGCCAGGTAGGCTCTGAGGAAAAGAAATCTTTTAGCTCACAGTTCTGGAGATCCAGGAGCAGGTGTTAGGATGGCTCAGTTTGTGATGGAAAGCAGAAAGGGCAAACAGGCCTGGACCGAAACTAAGCATAAAGAAAAGATGGGGAAGAGGAACCAGAGTGACTTATAACAACCGGCTCCTACATAACCATTCCAGTACCAGAAGAGCAAGAACTCCAGGAAAATTACCAGTTCCTTTTCAAGGCCACAGCAGTGCTCTCTAGCTACACTGAGGGTCAGGTTTCAACATGACCTTTGATAGGGCCAAACCATATTCAGAATGGATGGGAATCTGTTAATACTATGGCTGGAGCTATTCAGAATGCAGGTGAGAAGGTAGAGTGCAGTCTGATTCTGGGAGCCCTGTACAATTTCTGAAATGATCTTGGTGTTTACTTCTAGAGCAGTCATGGCCAGTAAAAGTGGGAAGAGCCCAATAGCCTGCCTGCAGCATGGTGCTCGCTCTGCAGAAGGGTTGTGATGGGGTTTTGGATCAACACCTGAATGGACTAGGCATTTCTCCTTGTGGAGATCAAGAGTGGGTTTGCACTACAAATGTGAGCGTATTACGTATTTCTAGAGTTTTATCTATTTTTTTTTTTTACTTTCTTACTCCAACTCCTACCCTTTATGGGCACATTATACCCACACAATTTTGCTTTTTGGGGATTTTACATGGTTTGATATTTTTATATTTTCCTCAGTTCTCCTGGAACTGACCTGAAAAAAGGGGTTGCGAGAGTCAGGAGACTGTGAAGGACCATGGGCTTTTGACTTAGACCACCAGTCTTCACATACAACTCCAACACTGAGTTGAGTCTTGGAACAAATTGTGAAGTTTTTTTATGCCTCAGTTTTTGTATCACTAAAAGTACGGCAAATCATAATTCTTATTATTGGAGAACTCGCTGGAATTAAATGAGAAATGAGTTAAATGCATGTAATGCTGTTAGTAGAGAATCAAGCAGTATGTTGGCACCGCATACATGGTAGCTGCTGTTGTTAAATATTCCCTGTCACATAAAATCTAGAGCCCAGGTTCCTTCCTGTTTGTCCAACTCTCTGCTGACCTCATCCCTTGAGTGATTTTGGTCAGAATTACCCTTGATTTTAAGCAGTTAGTTGTAATGAATTTGCATAGAACTGAACCATTCATGCTCTGTATAGAATTATACATGCTTTTTGGGCCCGAGTGCCATTTGAATTACCCCAGTGAGTACTGTGATGAGCAACTTCTGCTTTTATTTCATCAAGTGAAGTGTTTTAAAAAGTTTGAGTGGGGGAAGAAACATAGACTGAAAGAATTCTTGAGTATGAAACTGGTCTTCTGAAAATATACAAAAGTATTCCAAAAATACACAAATAGAATCTAGCTGTTCTATTTTATATGAAATTACATAATTATGGTATTTCATACTTTGTTTTGGTTAATCATCTTACCTCACTCTTCAGCCCTGTGCTCCTTTTCCTTCCTTTGCCACTGTAGTCTTCCATTCCTAGCAGCTGTCTTTCTGCTTTCATGACACGTGTACTCCATTACCTGACCCTCTCCCCTGTCTAGTTCTCCTGTATAGTTTAATGACCTATCCCTGCACTCAAGCTCACATAGACAAGAGAGAGGACATGCGGGATTTGTCTTTTCTGTGTAGAAGTTACTTCAGTATAATTTTTAGATTCATTCATTTTCCTTCAGCTTTTTAGATTTCATTTTTCTCTGTGACTGAATGAAGATTCATTGTATTTTTCATTGGACCATATTTTCATTGTCCATTCTGTTTGCTAATGGATATCCAGGCTGATTCCATTTTTTTTTACTATTGTGAACATGGCATCAGTAAACATGGAAGCCCAAGTGTCTGTGGTGGGGTATGCAATGTTTTGCATATTATCAGGACCAGTAGTACACCTGGGTTACATGTTAGTTACATTCAGCATTAGTTTCTGAGAAACCATCCTCTTGATTACCATGGTGTATGCATCAGTTAATATTCCCACCGGCAGTGAGTAAGGGGTCCCATTCCTCATATCCTCTCCAGTTGTCATTTCTTTTCTGTCCTTTTAAGTTTTGTTTGTTTTTACTTGCTTATTACGTTTGTGAGCACACGTGTGTTCCCCTGCCTGGCATATTTTGAGTATGGAATTGAGAGGACAACTAAGAGAAGTCAGTTCCCTCCTACCCTGAAAATAAGGGATTGGCCTTGAGTCATCAGATTTTGCAGCAAGTACCTTTACCTGCTGAGTCCTCTTGTTGGCCAATTTTTTCATGGTTTAAAAATATACACCTATTCTATATCCTAGATACTCACTCCTGTCTGAAGTCTCCTGCTCTGAAGCGTTCCCTTGTCTGTGTTCGTTCACTGTGCAACTCTTTACATTTCTGTGATCTCATTTGTCAGTTCTTGGGGTTGTTTCCTGTGCTTTTGAAGTCCAGTCAGAAAGTTGTGACCTATGACTACATCTTGAAGTGTTTTCTCTGTATTTTCCCCTAGTAGTTTCAACATTGGATTTTAAATTAAGGTCTTTGATACATTTGAATTAATTCTTGAGCATGGTAAGAGATAATCTATGACACCATACCAAACTTTTTTTTAATACTCAAAGGCATGAATTAAAACTTATCTCACCCATTTTTTTAATAAACATATGCAACCTTCAGCCATCTATCTCTATCTGGAGAAGTTCTTTAGTACAGAGTAATTCAATCCTCTTTCCCTTTAGAAGGGTAGGAAAGTCGTGGTTAGGATGCCTGTGTAGATCCATAGCACCTAACTTCATGATCTGGGCAACTGAAATCCCAGCTGACCCCTGGCTGGTAATTTGTCAACACTCTGGTATGTCATAATATTGCCAAGGAGGCTGGCAGGATTTAGAGAACAGGAAATAAGCTGTTGGGAGATAAGGCGGGCAGCTGTTCATTGCAGGCAGGAGAGGAAATGAGAATGAGCCAGCCAAACAAACATTGACAGTTCTACTTCACTTTTAAACGAAGAAGCAATGGAAAGACTTCTTCCAGTTCAGAGTCATCCACCTACTCAGTTGTGCCAATTAGAACTTGGAGTGACGAAGCCTGGGAGTAAGGACCACTTTTCCAGTCACTGATGCATCTCAGCTTAGAATTCCAGAAGGGTGAAACTGAATCAGTGTCTTGTTTATCCAATAGTAGCAACTGTGTTATCTTAAGATTTTTTAAAAAAATCTTACTTTAATATGAGAGATAATCTTAAGTATGTTTCGCTTCTGCTTTTTTGTGTTTGTGTCATTGTGCAGGTTATTTTCCATGAAGAGGTATTTCCTTGGTAGCAACTAATTTTGTGATCACACATGGCAGTGGCCACTGGTGGCAGAAACATCAATTTTATAGACATCCTTACAGTAGATGAATGTTTACTGTGCCCACCCAAAGAAACAATTTAAAAACAACAGTGATGAATAATGGTGTTCCTGTTTGTTGTATTCTGTTCTTTGTAGCCATTCTGACATGGTTTTGGGCTGCTGGGAGGAAAGCTTGTCAATGGAGACCAATTTGTAACCACCCACATATTTGTGTATTGCAGTTTTCAGGTCAAATCACTGTCAGATCTGAAGGAAGTAGGAATTTGACTTTATTGACTGTTAGGAGATTCTGAATTTTATGATATATTCAAATGTTGTTTAAAGACTTAAGCTGATGATTTTTTAAAAATAATCAAATCAATTTAAAAAATCAACTAGATTTACACAAGCAAATCTGAATTTGTTGCTCTCTTATCCATACCTGAGACGTCCCCACTTCTATACATCTACAACTCTTTAACTGGGTAGAGAGCACTGTATTGTTCCTGTTGAGTAAACTGAGCTCTGTGGCATCTAACAGTGTTTAGTTCATCTTAAGCATACAGACAGTATTTGCTCTTGTTGAAGTGCCTTTAGGAATTTGAAATAATTTTTAATACTTTTTATAATTCAAATATATAATTGAATAAATATTAAAGCTTCCAATTATAATATCATTTCAGAATACACTAAAAATAACTGGTCACTTTGAAGATGTCCTCAGCAGCACAGATCCTGCCTTCACAGTGGTAGTTGTAGCACATTTTGTCAGCGACAGACATGTAGATCTAGCCAGAGCAAACAAGGCGTCTCAGTGTAGGACATGGCTGGATGGGACTACTTAGGGATTTCTCAGTGTTTGCATCGTTGCAAGTTGAATGTAGCATGGTTGCCATCAACTGGACTAAGTTTAAGATTGCTGGGGTTTTAAAGATCCCAATCTGTGCCGGGCGGTGGTGGCACACGCCTTTAATCCCAGTACTCGGGAGGCAGAGGCAGGCTGATCTCTGTGAGTTCGAGACCAGCCTGGTCTACAAGAGCTAGTTCCAGCGCAGGCTCCAAAGCCACAGAGAAACCCTGTCTCGAAAAACCAAAAAAAAAAAAAAAAGACCCCAATCTGACTGCTTCCTTTGTTTTTAGTGGTGTTATTAAGATGCTGTAATATCTTTATCTCTTTAAACATTGAGGTAAGCAAACTAGGGTAAGCTCAAGGTAGACTAAGTCAGGGAACCTTCAAATGGGGTGTACCCGCAGCATAGTTCTGAGAAGTTACAGGATTTGTGTGTTGTTGGTCTGTGAGGAGGAAGTATTGCAGACAGAAGGAGGGTATGGCATTGGAAGAGATTCATTAGGCCTCAGTTTACTTCAACTGCAGAACCTAAGTTAGAGCTTAGAAACCTGTAGTGTTGTCTGAAGTTTCTTTCCTGCCCACTTCCCACAGTCATTAAATCCCAAAGAAATCAAGAGAGGTCTACATTAACTATAAACTGATTGGCCCATTAGCTCAGGATTCTTATTTACTCTTTTTTTTTAAAGATTTATTTATTATGTATACAGTGTTCTGTCTGTCTGTATGCTTGCTGGCCAGAAGAGGGCACCAGATCTCATTACAGATGGCTGTGAGCCACCATGTGGATGCTGGAAATTGAACTCAGGACCTCTGGAAGAGCAGTCAGTGCTCTTAACCTCAGAGCCATCTCTCCAGCCCTTCTTATTAACTCTTATTAGCCCATTATTCTTATCTATGTTAGCCACGTGGCTTGGTATCTTTTTCAGCGAAGCAGTCACATCTTGCTTGCTCTGTGGCTGTTGTCAACTGCTGCAGACTAGGACTTCCTTCTTCCCAGAATTCTCCTGTTCTCCTTGACCCACCTCTACTTCCTGTCTGGTTGTCCTGCCTATACTTTCTGCCTGGCTACTGGCCAATCAGCATTTATTTAAAATATAATTGACAGAATACAGACCATTGTCCCACACCACTTCCTCCTCTTTTTTTTTTTTTAAATAAGAACTTGGAATCTAATATCCTTTGTTTAGCTTTTCTCCTGACCATTAGCCATAACAACTTGTAACCAACATTCTAAACAAAGGAAAACATACATAGTCCATTTTTGGGGACTGTGGGCATAGTTTTCCAGGCTACTTCCTGCTGGTTGGGGGCGCTGATAATCTTATGGGGACCTAAAGAAAATTTAGAATTATGATCAAGTCGTGACTGGATTATCCTGTGAGGCTTGATCATCTCAGGCAGCATCTTGAATCTGTTCTGGATGTAGAACTCTGACATATGGGCCATCAATACCTACCGGAGATTTCTCAGGTGGTCTTCCTTGATCAAACCTGATTTTTCTTAACTCAGAATAAATCCATAGCCTCTCATTTTCTGTGGAAACAAGCAAAACCTCTTATCCAAAGTAACATATCTTTTGACTTCAATTTTGAAGTCAAGGTATTATCAAAATACCTATCTTGGATTAATTCAGCAACATTTATAAGCAAACATCTTTTAACAGCTGTTGTTCCTTCCTCAGCATTCAAACAATTCAAAGATAACATAATAACATACAGTATCCAGACTCTCTGTGTATTTTTCATCTTTACGTGGCTTTATTTTTAACCTCTATTTCTTTATTTTTTAACTTTTAATTTTTGGACTCTTAAGACAGGTTCTCTCTGTATTTTTGGCTGTCCTGGAACTCCCTCTATAGACCAGCCTGTACTTGAACTCACAGAGATCTGTCTGCCTCTGTCTCCCAAGTTTTGGGATTAAAGGCCTTATTTGTGTAGAGAGCACTGTATTATGCCTGTTGAGTAAATTGAGCTGTATTTTAATAAATAAAGTTTGCCTGAAGATCAGAGGCTATGGTGCTAGAGGCCAGGGAGTGGTGGCTCATTCTTTTAATCCCAGTGTT
The DNA here is from genome assembly GCA_028555095.1 of Dicrostonyx torquatus. Classification (NCBI taxonomy): domain Eukaryota; kingdom Metazoa; phylum Chordata; class Mammalia; order Rodentia; family Cricetidae; genus Dicrostonyx; species Dicrostonyx torquatus. The sequence continues at coordinate 7,175,428 of JAQHUG010000026.1, forward strand.
TGAGAGTCATACACCTTTAATTCTAGCACTATGAAGGTGCAGACAGGAACAATATGACTGGGTAGAGAGGAATTTAAAGGAGAAGAGACAGAAACTCACTGAAGTGTGGAGTCTGAGGTTTGGTGGAGACAGTGCAGTCTAGGCAGTCTGAGGATCACCCCTTTAGTCTGAGCATTTCCAGAGGTAAAAAGGTCTCTTCTAGTGACTTACCACTTTGCTTTCTGATCTTCATTTTGAACCCCAATATGTGTCTATGGGCTTTTATTACTTGTGCTACATCTGGTGCTTAACATTTGGGGTACGGATTCACAGGGAAAAAAAAGTTGTTTGCATGTGACTTTATAGCCACTGGCATAGGCTGGAGTCACCACCCTACTGGCTAGGTTTTTTTTTTTCTTTCTTCTCCCCTGGTAGGCTCTCTCTGAACCCCTTTCTTGGTCTGCTGCCAAACTAGGTAACTGTCTTAAATTCCAGTCAGGTTTTTACTGTTCTACTCAGCAACAATAAGCTTCACATCTTCATTATCATAGTCGGTAGATTTGGTAAGACAATTGTAAATTCTTAAAGGGAGAAATTAAAAGAGAGATTTTTTTTAAAATGGGAAACACCATTACAATGGAGCAATCTGCATCTCTGTATGATAATGTGCTGGACAGTTTGAAAATTAAAGATTAAATAAGAGGATAACTAATTTAGATGGGATTTATGTAATGTCAGTTGTAATCATCATCTTTATCATTTTTGTTTTATCACTAAAATAGTTGGTTAGTCTGAGAGCCAAGATACAAATTTTAGAAAAAATTAGTAAAACAGATTATAGAGATATTCAAATACAGACAGAGGAATTTAATGGAGAGCTTTTTTCACCATTGCATTATAAGAACAGACAGGACCAGCTTAAGGTTTTCAAACAATCAACCTTAATATAGCCAGTAATCTTACAAGAATTGCTAAGTGATAGAGGCTTTATAAGAGCTGAATGGACTCCTGTATCAATATTAGATTTAACGAGATTCAAGAAAGCAGTAGTTTCATATGATATGCATTCACTTTTCATGAATCAAATGTTAAACTCGTGGTCAGTTTATAATAGAACTATCCCTAAAGACTAGAGTTAGGTAAAGCTGTTTTAGAGCCTGGTCCACAAGTAAATGGAGTACCCGCTTTAGAGAAGAGGCTAAGACTATTGAACAACAGAGTAAAGCTAGAGGTTTAGAAATCTCCCAAGATCTATGTCTTGGAGAAGAAGATTATGCTACTATGGAAAGGCAATGCCTATATGATGGCCACGTCCTGGATTTATGCCCTGCAGAAGCTTTGAATACTTGGAACAGAATTGAAGATGTAGGAAAGAAGATTGAATCATTTACTAAAGTCATACAGGCCCCAAAGAAACCTTCACTGATTTTTTTTAAACAAAGATTGATATCAGCAGTAAATAGAATGATACCAAATTCAGAAGGTAGACAAATAATAAATGAATCTCTGGCGTTTGAAAATGATAATTCTCAATGCAAAGGAATAATTAGGCTGTTAAAGGCAAGGTCAGCACCTTTCGAAGAATGAATCCAAGATACAATTAATATTGAATCTCATCACCTTGATGATACTTGGATAGGAGAGGTAATGTCCAGAGAAAAATTGAAATGTCAAATGTTTCAATTGTGGCAAGCAAAGTCACTTTAAAAGGGATTGTCAACAGGATGTCCCTAGAAACAGTGTTTTTTGTTTTTTATTTTAAGCATTATCCATTTAGAATGTCCCTCCCTTCTGGATTATGCAGTAAGTGTGGCAGAGCCAGGGATTGGACTAATGAGTGTAGGTCAACAAGGGATATTCAAGGTAATCCTTTCCATCAAGAAACCTAATGAAGGGCCCCTCTCAGGCCCCTATGCCAAATCCAGTTCAGTCGTTTCCTGTCATCATAGAGGAAACTCCTTCCCTGAGCAATTAAAGAACCTAATGCTTATTGTGAGAAGCCATACTGCTCTGGATGATAGAATAACTATAAAAGAGATAAAAAAAATTAGGAGTAACTATAAAGCAAGTATTCTGGCAAACTTCTACAAATAAATACAGACCAATTAAAAATTCATATAAATGATGATGTCATTGAAGGACTAGCAGATATAGGTGTAGATGTAACAATGATTTCATCAAAATCTTGGCATCCAAATTGGCGTCTTCAGGACATTAATGTTCACTTTTTAGGAACTGGAACTTTATCTCAGCTAAAGTAGAGCACGAGATGGGTCGAATATAGAGGACCAGATGGACAGAGGGAAATATTTAAAACATGTGGCTAACATAACAATGAATTTGTGGGGACATGATTTCTTGCAGCAGTGGAAAACTCAGATTACTGACATTCCCCCGTCTTGGAAACAAACCATAAATTAATGTATGTTGAGAAAATATTACAAGATACTATAAAGAACAGTTACCAATCATCCAGGTTGTACAAGAACACAGCACAACAACTGCTTATATTTCAAAGGCACCAAACTTTAAAATGGTTGACAGACAAACCTGTATGGGTTGCACATAGGCCTTTAACAACAGAGAAATTGCAAGCTTTAGAACAACTGGTACAGGAACAAGTAAATACTCAGCATATTGAAGCATCAATCATCTCTTGGAATTTTCCTGTATTTGTTGTTAAAAAGAAATTTGGAAAATGGAGAATGGTAACAAATCTAAGAGCTGTTAATAAGGTAATTTAGCCAGTGGACTCTTTACAGTTTGGAGTTTGTTTGTTTTCTCTGTTACCTAAAGGATGGCCTCCTTACAGTTACTGATCTAAAAGATTGTTTCTTCACTATACCTTTACAAGAAAAATTTGCATTCACAGTGGCTACTCATAATTCTCAGACTGCTAAGAGATATGAATGGAAGGTTCTCCCCCAGGGAATGTTAAATAACCCCTACCTGTGTCAATATTTTGTAAATTAGCCATTGTAAGTGATACAAAAACAATTTCATGAATCTATAGTTTGCCATTACGTGGATGACATTTTAGTATTTTATTCAAATGTAGATACTTTAGAAAGAATGCTTGAAGAAATAAAGAAAATTTTGCCTTGTTGGGGATTGCAAATTGTTTCTGAAAACATACAAAGAGGAGATTCTATTATTTAGGCTATAAAATAAAATTAGTTCCCAAATGGGGCACATTAGGAGAGATTGATTGCAGGCTATTAATGACTTTTGATATATCATATTTCCAACAGGATAAAATTTCATAAAACTTTGCAAATCTTTGTTTCTATTATTCTCTACAGACATTTAATGCAAATGATCTTACTGTAGTCCCAGTCAAGTTAAATATTACAGTTGGCTTTAGAGTTGGAATGTGGTTTTCTCCTTCTCTGAACCCAAGCGTACTTATTAAATAAAATCCAAAATCTGTGTCTCATGTCAGAAGAGCCACCTGATATGGAGAAGAAAAGAAAATTTATGGACTACTTTATTGCCACTAATCTCACAATTTTTGGGTTTTATTTTGACTCTTCAACAGATTTTCTTAAGGTATAAATTTTAGGGCTGGAGAGATGGCTTAGAGGTTAAGAGCACAGACTGCTCTTCCAGAGGTCCTGAGTTCAATCCCTAGCAACCACATGGTGGCTCCCAGCCATCTGTAATAAGACCTGGTGCCCTCTTCTGGACAGCAAGCATACAGACAGACAGAACACTGTATACATAATATATAATAAATAAATAAATAAATATACATAAAAAACAAAAAAGGTATAAATTTTATAACACACACAGAGGTGTGGGGGGTATATCTATATTTTAAACTTTTGTCATGATACTAGTGGTCATATAGAATACTAATTCTAGAAAAATTTTTCATCTTCTTTACCATACATTATTTTGGATTTGAGTCTCATTTTTCTGCAGTGAACCATATGCATGTCTAACAGTGACCTTTGAAGTATCCAAAAGGAGGATAGGACCCCACAATGATGATTCCTTCAAGACTATATAGCACCACTAAGCTGAAGAGCATTGATTTTGGTTTATACATTGCTCAGAATAATTTCGAGGTAGGTAACTGAGATGATCCAGTCTAACAGACTACTGTAGCCAGGACTTGAGATAAGCCCTGCAGTTTCTCGTTACACAGAGACTGGACAACAAATAATACAGCTGTCTCGCCCAGGACTTGACAATTAACCCCATTTTTCTTTACAGGATCTTTTAACAATGCTATCACACATAGATATCAGGAAGTAAATTTTAGAATACGATGACTGCATTTTCATGGGGTGGGGTGGGTGGTATTTGATCATTCAGTGGGTTATAAATATTTGTCATTGTTTAGAATTTGTTATGTGTTATGTTTAGAAGGAAAGTTAAACAAAGATTAGATTTAGAGCTCTTGTTTTCGAAAGAAAAAAGGGCATACATAGATATGATAGAATAAAAGGGTAGGTTATTGAATCTACTCTGAAGGGAAAAAAAGGGAGAATATAGGTATGATAAGATAAAAGGGTCAATTTTTAAATCTACTTTTAAAAAACACAAGTTTTAAATATTTTATATTGTATTGGACTTTGTATATTTATACAAATTTTGTATATTGATAGAAGTTTATTAATTTTGTTAAAACATACTGTACACACATTTTTAGTCTTGTTCAAGGTATTATACCCATACAACTCATTTATCAGTTTAATGAAAATTTCTAGTTATTGAAAGATATTATCAATTCTTTAGGATACTAAAGAAATGCAGATTGGTAATTAGTCACCTATTACAATCAAACTTGTGTCACATTAGGTATGATTTAAATGTCAAATAGAAATATATTTTAAATAGATAGGTCGTCTTCAAACACTTTAGAAATCTACAGAATATAGTATTTAAGATGTTGTAATAACATAGGTTCTTTTTGTTATAACAATGAGACATGTCTGCTCCTTGCACACCAATCTAATTCAGAGAAGATAATAGACATCAAAGAACCTCTACATAGAGGTTAGTTTCTTTGGTGCAAAAGTAAATCACTGGACAAGAAAGTTCCCTTGCCTTGAACTGACAATATGCTATCCTAATTGGACAAGCAGGATACAAAAGATCATGACTGCCAAATATTATTAAGACAAGGCAGGTCAGTCCTTCAAAAATCCTATTTCATAGGAAAGTCTGTGGTATTTTCTAGGCCTTTTGACTGAAGAGGGATGCCCCAACATTGCAGAGGAGCAGCTGTTTTTGTCATTTTTCACATTTTTTGAAAGTTTTTTGCTTGTACTTTCTGCTTACTCAGTTAATATTATTTCCTTCTTGGGTCTCTGAGGGAGTGAAGACTAGATAGTTATAGTTTTCCTTCTTTACCTGAGGCAGAAAAGAAACTCACTAAAGAGGTGTAAAGTGTATAAGATAGAGTTTTTTCTCATATTAATTATAGTCATTTTATTTGTATTTTAATAAATAAAGCATCTCTGAAGATCAGAGTGCAAAACTAAGACACTAGAGGCCAGGCAGTGGTGGCACACACCTTTAATCCCTGGACTAGGGAGAGAGAGGCAGATAGATCTCTGTAAGTTAAAAGTTACCCTGGGATACACAAGATGGATCCAGAAACATACGCAGGTAGTGGTGCCTCATACCTTTAATTCCAGTGTTTGGGGTTACACACATTTAATTCCAGCACTAGGGAGGTAGAGATAGGAGCAGTTTGTCTAGGCAGAGAGAAAACTATATAGGGAAAGAAACAGGAACTCACTGGAGTATGGAGTCTGAGATTTGGTGATGACACAGTGCAGTCTAGGCTGTCTGGGATCTCCCCTTTAGTCTGAGCATTGGTAGAGGTAAAAGGTGTCTCTGTGGCTTACTGCTCTGCTTTTCTGATTTTCAGCTTTAAGTCTTATATCTGTCTTTAATTTTTATTATTTGTGGTATGATACCATTTTCTGAGGCACCACCAGTGCACACCTAGGGAAAGATAAGAGTGTGTGCATGTCCTAATTAAATGGAGTGTTTTTGCTGATCAGTGGCAGTCCTTTACTGATACATCAGAGGCACCAGTGTGTCTGTGGGTGTTCTGGGTGTCAAGCTTCACTCTGAGCTCACTGAGGGTGGTGGAAGTGATTCATAGCCTTCAACTCAACATTAGCCACATTGCATAAGTGTAATGATGATGCTGAGTTCATCACTCTCACCAGGTGGGAACAGCCTTAGGGACAGTCACATGGTGAACCTTGAGATACTCTTTTCATGGCTCAGATTCTTGAGACTTGGCAGCTGCTAATTGCTGCATAGATTTTCCTGACTCTTTTAATTGGAACCACTAGACTTGCCAAGTGTTTAGTACATAGATTCACAGAACACCTGACAGACTTCCTGCCTTTTTAAATTTTATTAATATTATGTCTGTGTGTTTATGATGAGGAGGGCACTGAAGTTGCTATATGTGTAGAAATCAGAAGGTAGATTTCTGTAGTTTGTTCTCTACCCACTTTTTCTCAGGTTCTAGGGATCAAATTTTGGTTGTTATGCCTGAGGTAAGCACCATTACTCTCGGAGGAATATTGTTATCTCCAGATTTTCTACTTACTTTTTAAATTTTTTTTCATTTTTTTTTATTATTGTTCAAAGAAGAATTTACATTTACTCCCCTTGTTCCCGGCCCTCCCGCTCCCCCACTACCCCACCACCCTCCCCCTGCTTCTTCAAGATGGGGCAGGAT
>JAQHUG010000026.1:7197283-7245573 GCA_028555095.1 Dicrostonyx torquatus
TTTTTCGAAATAGGGTTTCTCTGTAGCTTTGGAGCCTGTCCTGGAACTAGCTCTTGTAGACCAGGCTGGCCTCGAACTCACAAAGATCCGCCTGCCTCTGCTTCCCGAGTGCTGGGATTAAAGGTGTGCGCCACCACCGCCCGGCTCCCACTTTCTCTTCTTTCAGGTTCATTGTGGTTGGATTTATATTGAGGTCTTTAATCCATTTGGACTTGATTTTTGTGCATGGTGATAGATAAGGATCTATTTTCATTCTCCTACATCCAGTTATGCCAGCACCATTTGTTAAAGATGCTTTCTTTCTTCCATTGTATAATTTCAGCTTCTTTGTCAAATATGAGGTGTTCATAGGTTTGTGGATTAATATCCAGGTCTTTGATTCGATTCCATTGGTCAACGTCTCTGTTTTTATGCCAATACCAAGCTGTTTTCATTACTGTAGCTCTGTAATAGAGTTTGAAGTCTGGGATGGTAATGCCTCCGGAAGTTCCTTTATTGTATCGGACTGTTTTGGCTTTCCTTGGCTTTTTGTTTTATTATTTCCTTGGCTTTTTTATTTCCTCTATAGTATCTTCAGCATCTGATATTCTTTCTTCTATCTCTTGTATTCTGTTGGTTATACTTGTCTCTGCAGTTCCTGTTTGTTCACCCAGATTTTCCATATCCTTCCTTCCCTTGGTTTGTGTTTTCTTCATTACCTACATTTCATTTTTCAAGTCTTGAACTGTTTCTATTACCTGTTTGTTTGCTTTTTCTTGGTTTTCTTGGGTATCTTTGAGAGCTTTATTCATTTCTTCTACCTTTTTGTTTGTCTTCATTTCTTTAAAGGAGTTTTTCACATCCTGTTTAAGGGCCTCTATTTTAATAATATTACATTTAAAGTCGATTTCTCCTACTTTTTCTGGAATAGGGTGTTCAAGTCTTCTTGTTGTGTGATCACTGGATTCTGGTGTTGTCATGATGCTTTTCATGTTGTTGGAGAAATTCTTGCATTGGCGCCTGCCCATCTCTACCTTCAAATACAGCCTGGAGAGTCTTGGCATCTTGATCCAATCTTTGCTGTGACTGACAATGTACTTGGAGAATTTTTTTGGTCTGGAGGGCCCCACGTCACTGGCGCTTGTTGTGCTGGTGGCTCTAAGGACCCCAAAGATGGAAAGGAGTGCCCTCTGGCTGGATTTCCTCAGTGCTAAGTGTTCCTGGGCTAAGGACCTCACAGACAATAGGGCGAGCTTCTGGGAGGCTCTCCTCAGCACAGGAACAGGGATCCTGGTGGTCCAAGGACCTTGCAGAGGAAAGGGCGAACTTGGGTGGGGAAGGGCAGGGTCATGTGGAACAAAGAAGCCCCTGCAGCAGGAGCTGGAGGTGCCCTGCCCGGACCTTTCAGCAGGACGCTCACACACTCACCCTTCTGGATCACTCTCCTCAGCACAGGAGCAGGTACTTCTGGTAGGCCAAAGACCCCTTCAGGCAAAAGGGCAAACTTGGGGAGTGGGGCAGGGTTGTGTGGAGCAAAGAAGCCCCTGCAGCTGGAGCCGGAGGTGCCCTGCACTCCCTTTCTGGGACCTTCCGGCAGGGCGCACACACACCCCTCTGGATTGCGCTCCTCAGCACAGGCCATTTGTTTGAATTTTGAGACAAGGTCTTATCTTGGATCTAAGGTTGATCTGGAACTCACTGTGATAGCCTACAACTTGCAGAAAGTGCAGGATTGCAGTACCATCTCTGACTACTGTAGCCTTCCCTTTTATAGTATTGTCTTTAGGTCATCTTGATCGTAAACAAGAGTTTAAATTGATTAATGCACCTTGGCCTTGATGAAAAGTGTTGTCGCTTTCATGCTGTAAACGGACCCTTCTTTATTTGTCTTTAAGGTGAGTGACTTCACATGGAGCCACGATGGGACTCAGGCACTTATTTCATACCGCGATGGGTTTGTCTTGGTTGGTTCTGTCAGCGGGCAAAGACACTGGTCATCTGAAATCAACTTGGAAAGCCAGATCACGTGTGGTATATGGACTCCTGATGACCAGCAGGTAACTTCTGAAATGCCACTGTGTACTACTGTTACCATAGCAGGTTAAGAAGGAGGCTGAAAGAGACAGATGCAAAAACCTCTTAAAGAATCACAAAATGCTGAGGGCACTGTTCACCAGTAGAAAAGCTTGTCCAGTTTGCACAAAACCCTGAGTTCCATTTCCAGCACTAAAGGGAAAAAAATAAAAGAAGAACACTGTCCAGGTGAAAATGGAAACAAATAATGTAGATGAGACAAGTATTACAGAAATTCTAATGTGGTAACCATTCCATTAACATTTTCACTGTATGACAGTTTCATACAAATTTATTTTTAAAATTCAAATGAGCAGCTAACTGATCAATAGGAATGAGTAGAAAAGGAAGTTCAACTGATAATCATATTGTGGAAAATATTTTCCGCATGGGGAAGAAACTAGCACAGTTCACTTATGAGCAGTGATGAGATAATACAGATGGTGCTGAGGTTATTGGGCAGGAGTGTGAACAGTGTCCCCGTCACTTGTGCTCAGGGAAGCCGTTGGCCGGAGTCTGTCAGAGGTTTACAGCTTGTCATCCGCCCTTGGAATACACTTTGGGAACTTCTGAGAACAAAGGCAGGAAGAATCAGCTGTACTCATGGGCTTCTGTGTGATGTAAAAGCAGGGCCTTAGCTGTAGAGGAGGTGCATACAGTGTGGCTAAACCACTGACAAGGTCCAAGGAGATGACAGGCCATAGATCATCATTCTGAAAGTGGCAGACTGACAGAGCTCCGAGCATGTGGAAGGAAAAATCGGGATACGAGGTGGTTGTCATGTGTTACCACACTGTAAAATACCCTGAGGAATGCCTGAGCATAGTGAGAAGTGGGGACGTGAGTTAGACAGAGCACTGCGCACCTTCATGGCAGCAAGCCTTTGGTTGCTTTTCTCAAGTTTAATTTCAACTCTTTCTTTATTGCTCCTGTTCGATTCAGTGGTAAAATAGCACAGTAACTCGTAAAATTGTGTCTTAATAATTTTAAAATGTTAGCAACCAATTTAAACCTTTGAAAATATAAAATGTGTTTACTAACTGTAGCAGAATCCATAAAATGCTAAATTTTATACCAGACATGAAATAATTTTTTTAAAGCAAGCAGTATAGCATGGAACCATTTCATCTGTTTGAGCCATATATCTTTTTACTAAATTGCCTTTCTCTCGTTCCCATACATTCATCTCATGTTTCCATCATTTCAAGTTTAAACAGGCCATTTCTCTCAATTGTTGCATTTTGCTTCATACTAAAAGGTTGTATTGTGTTAGGGAACGCAGCCTTATCTGAATATTGGATAGTGGACAAGAACTATGTACATTTTACTAGGGTGCCTTAGCCAGCAGAAACTTTTTTTTCACAGGGCTGCGGCTGAGGCTGGAGTTGAAAACTGAGAGAGACATTAGCATTGTGTCTGGCTTATGGATGGCCACTGCTTGTAGTGGCCTTATGTGTCTTCCTCAAGACACTTGCAGCCCTGGAGTCTCTCTCAGGATACCCACACCTGTTGGATCAGACTGTCACTCATGTTTCTTCAGTACTCATCTCAAAATAGAGTCACATTCAATAAATTAACTAGAAAACAATATAATCTGGGGGCATCTAATTTACTTTGTAACAGACTAATAAATTATTGGAAAAGAGAAGTTCACAGAAACAGCGCAATAAATTTGGGATGTGCTTATGTTAGAACACATGTTTACTTTGGAGCAGTTGAAGGCCTGGGGCGGGGGAAGAAGTCTGTAGGTCTCACACTGATCCAGGATAATGAAGCAGCAATGTTTTTGCAATACCAAGAAGCCCCTGACATTGGTTTTCTCTATGTCTTCTGGGGTTTGGGAGACCAGACCACCTGAATATGAAGTGCTTTGAGAGGTAGACAAACTGCCAGCAGTAGGCTTAAGGTTGCAACCAACTGTCCTGCCACTCATGGACACTGCTGAGAGCTTGGGATTCCATCTCCTTCTTCAGAATGGCAAAGGGAGTAACTGTCCTCAGCAGCTGGCCAGGCATGCTGTGTTTGAATAAAGCCCCAAAATCAAATTGTGGGAATTTAGTCTAAAAAAATGAAGACTTCTGTGGTAATGGTAACAAGGGAAGAGATTCCTTGGCTGTTTCTTTTCCTGGAAAAATCCCAAGAAAACAATCCACAGGAGTTTTTCCTACAGGGACGGGTTCCACGGGACTGTGAGCTGTGGGAGAAGAGGTCTTTACCCCACACACCTGTTGTTAGCTCTGTCCAACTTAGTTACCCTGAGTACAATTCATACTTATTTTGTAAATAATAAAACCTTTAATGGGAAGAATTCTTAAATCTCATATTTTTTACATGCTCTTAAAATGATTTCAAATAAAATAGGAAGGGTCTCAATTGATAAATATTTCATAGTTACTAAGAAAAGACTCCATTTTTCTTTTTTGTTTTCTTGTTATTTCCCACATCTTAGAATATGCAGGCATGATCAGGCCACATTTTTCTCTTCTCTTTTAGCCTTGAAAGAGTTATTTTGTCTCATTTGCTAAAAGAAGAGTTAGCTTAAAATACCATCTGATGTGTGCTAGTGTTATTCCAATTTCACTGAGTTTATCTAATCATCTTTAGGTGACATTGAGGGAAAGCCAGAAAAGTCACCATATGAGGTAAATGTCTTCTATATGCATGTACTTTGCTAGAAACAAAACTTTCATTTCCTGTCAAGGTGAGGTGAAATCAGGACTTGAGACAGGGTTTCTCACTAGGCCCTGGGGCTTACCAGACACCAAAATCAACTGATGAATCTTATCATGTGTGGCAAGCACTTGTTTTTTTTTTGTTGTTGTTGTTTTTGTTTTTGTTTTTCAAGACAGGGTTTCTCTGTGGCTTTGGAGCCTGTCCTGGAACTAGCTCTTGTAGACCAGGCTGGTCTCGAACTCAAAAAGATCCACCTGCCTCTGCCTCCTGAGTGCTGGGATTAAAGGCGTGTGCCACCACCGCCCGGCTTGTGGCAAGCACTTGTTAACTGAGCTATCTCCCTAGTCCCTTAGAGTTTTAAGTTTATATGCTTTTCTTTAATTAAGTCTAAATTAAGATTTTTAATGCTTAATCATTAAACAAATTTAAGGACAATCTGTGTCATCAAATTTTGCCTCAGTTTTTAAACTCTTTTTTTATCACTGTTTTTGGGGTGTGTGTGTGTATGAGAGATGGAGGGGGAGGTGAGAAAAGAAGGAGTGTGAGTAATGCAGAGCCCAGGGCTGTGTGCGTGCTAAGCCAGTACTCACCATGGACCAGTTTCTGCTGTATTTGTTTTGCTATTTGAATCAAAATCTCTCTATGTACCTCTGAGTGTCCTGGAACTGGCTTTGATGACAAGACTGTTGAATAACAAATAGAGGTGGATCCACCTTCCTCTGCCTCTTGAGTGTTGAGAGTAAAGGTTTGCACCAGCAAGGCCAGCTCTGTTGTATTTTCAAAGTAAACTCAGAGTGAGCTTGTGCTCAGCTGTGCATTAGAGCAGGTCTTTTCAGAGTGTGCATTGCTCTTGTAACCAGCCTCCCAGAGTGGCAGCCGCTGTCAGACAGGGAAGGAGCTCCCGGGACACACAGCCTCTGCTTTCTCAGCCAGCAGCAGCTTTATAAAAGCCCTTTCCTTATAAAACTACTGTGCTAAGATTCGACACCCAGGTAGTCTAACACCTGAAAGAGAGGCATGCCCTTTGATAGAAAAATGTCAAGCCTGAAAACCTAAAGTATTGATAACTGTTTATTATTTGCAGCAGATTTGTATTCATTTAGGAAATATTTCTCTGGCTGCTCTGTAAGGGTTGGCTGAATCCGCAGCTCCACTGCAGCCTCCCTGGGAGCCTGCAGGGTATGAGTCCTATGGCAGAGGCTACTGTTGCCCTGGGAAAGATGCAAAAACTGCTGTGCTCAGTCCAGCAGGAAAAGAGCAGTGGTCTCCCTCATTCCTCACACAGACATTTTTGAATAGATTGTTTCTTTAAAAAGAAAGACAAAACAGAAAACTCTGAAACATAGTAGGTTAAAGCTTTGGTCATCCACGCCTTTGCTGAAGACCTTTGCCAGTGATCAGAGCAACTTGTTAAAGAGCCTATGTGATAACTGTTGGCTCCTGACTAGAACATCTCCAGAAGGGTATGCAAGCCACTGAGACATGTGCCTCTGGGGAATCTAATGGCTTAGGTTCAGGATAGAGGAACTTATCTGGGGGAGTGTGTTGCAGGAATCTTTCTGGAATAAACACGCCAATACCAGTGCGAGTGGGAAAGAGAAGTCATGGTGGACTGAAGCTAGGGTGGTTCCTGGGAGGCCTCAGCCTCTACTCTAGTTGCACCCTACTATACTCTAAAGCCATAAGGTAGGGCAGGCAGTCAGGCAGCACACAGGCAATCAGCAGGTTTTTAAGGCAATGACCCATTGTTTTAGCTGTCTTTCCAGGGCTCATTCTGTTCCAGGAAGCAAATGAAATCATGCTTAGAAGTTAGCAGTGCAAGCAGTGCTTTAAGTAAATCAGTACCTAATAATTGGCCTTTCCTACCTTATTCTGATTCAAGTGCACTACCTATTAAAGTGAGTGTGTTTTGAATGAAGGAGGGAAAAAGACATTCCTCTAAAACACAACTCCATGATCAGGTCTTTGAAGTAACACAAACACCCATTTTGCCACTCACCAAAAAGGAGGCCCAAGGTGGTTATCTATCCTTGAATTTTTATGAATGATTCCGAGTGGTGCTGGAATCCTCCTAGCTTGTTGATCCATGTGGACTGTCTAGACATGTTGGGAAGCATCTTTGGAAAGGACCCAGGACCAGGGCCAGTGTGTGGTCAACTGGTCCTATTGTAACTCCTACTTTCAAACTCTGCTTCTGCTCTCCTCTGTCAGCCATAAAATCTTTCCAGTCTGATTTTAAAATGCTACAAATTAATCCAAGTATTTTTAAAAATATTTTTAAATTTCTTGTGTCCACTAATAAGCTTCTTCATAAAAGGACTGAGTGGTAGGCTGGGTGTGGTGCATTTGGGCAGAAGCAGGCTGATCTGTAAATTTGAGACCAGCCTAGGGGTTTTTGAGAGGTTCTGGGTCTGTGCAGCTACTTGAGATACGTAGTGACTGGAGCAGAGTCTACAGGAATATCTCTGTGCTAAAGACAAACCAAGCCCAACACAAGCTAAAATAGGAAGGACAGATTTTAACTGGCAGTGTCTACGGAGGCAGGTATGAGTCTGAAGTAAATGGAGCTGCTCTGCCACTGTGTAGATGTGAATGGCCGGGTATTTTAAAGGAAGAATGAGAAAAGAGGAACAGGCACACTGGCATTGTTGAGTAGGGAGGATCACAAGCAGGAAGGTGCCTGTAAATGGAATTAGAATTCCAGATTTGTCCAACTGACCTCCACCAAGAGCAGGACACTGGGCCTCTCTTGGGTTGTGGCCTAGAACCAGTTCTCTTAGAGACCTGCTTTCACGGGCAGGAATTTGAGGGAGGCCAGTGTCATTTTAAGGCCATGATTCTAAGTTTTTAGAAATAGTATCAGTGTTCACTCAAGGCTGGGAGAGGCAGAAGGAGAGTAAATGAAACTATTTGTGCTCAAATTGTGCATTTTCTTATGTCACAGTTAGGTGTAGTCAGGTCAGCGCTCAAAGGCTTTGATTGGAGTGACTTGGGATAGTTCTTACACTGAAACAGCACATATGTCGTCTTTCCAACAAGACACACATGCCCTCAGTGCCAAGGGCAGACATGCTAAACGGGCTGCTGTGGGCAAGCATGAAAAGACAGCCATAACAATTGCACAGGAATGGCTGTGAAACTGATTCCGGAGGTCAGCCATCTAGCCAGACTCTTGTGTTCAGGGAAGGACCATCATTAGGCTGTAGTAGTAAGAAAGTCATTTGAAGAAATTTTAATAAAAGGGTGACTTTAAGATGCCTATACAATTTTCTTCTTCCATTTTAATTTTTTCACTGTAAATTTCATGAAATATTTTTATTTAATGTATCTTATAATTTATCTAGTGATTCAGCAATTAGCTGAGCCCAGGGAGGACCACAGACAACCAGAATTCTAGTTTGTGGGTTGGGGCAGGGTCTTTCTAAGTAGCTCAGGCTGGGCTCACATGGGTGGTTCTCCTGCTTTGGCCCCTGGGTACAGAGGTTGCAAGTGTGTACTACTGTGCCCAGCTTTGGGTCTTAATTGCTACTCTTAGTAACCAAAACAGCAACAAAAAGTGAGGTACAGTGTACAAACAGTAGCCGCACCTCTATCAGTTAAAGAAATTTCTTCCACAAAGCACTCAAGAAAAAATTTCAAAATACATGCAAAACAAAACAAAATGATCCAAACTAGAAATAAAATAGCACAGTGGTTAGATGAGGATAGCAGAAAAGGCAGGAGTCTGTCTCCTACCTCTTCCTCTTTCCCTCAGCCGTGATGATTCATGTCCTCCTTGCCTGTTTTAGAAAGGAGTCTTCCCATGGATGATTAGTTAAGGGCTCAAAATAAAGACGGGCTTCCTTTTTGCAGAGTAGCACTACTACAGAGTCATTCGTGGGTCTGCAGGGAGGAGGGAGGAGAACCACTCTTGGCATTGGTTTAATGGGCAAGCTCATTTCTGGGCCCTACATGCAAACTGTACTTTTGTTTCCCGTCCGCCTAGACCCGAATAATCACATAGAAACTATATTAATTACAACACTGTTTGGCCAATGGCTCAAGTTTTATTTCTACCTAGCTCTTAACATCTTAAATTAACCCATTTTTCTTCATCTGTGTATTGCCATGAGGTTGCGGCATACCAGTTCTGGCATCTTTCTCCTTTAGCAGCTACATGGTGTCTCCCTTACTCCACCTTCTTTCCTCCTCTATCTCTGCTTAGATTTCCTGCCTTGCTATATTCTGCCCTGCCATAGGCCAAAGCAGCTTCTTTATTACCCAATGGTAGTAAAACATAGTCACAGTATACAGAGCGGTATCCCACATCACTGGCAGCAAGGGACATCTCCTCATAGCTGTCTAGGCTAGTTTAGAGGTGATCTTTTCTGCAGTAAAGAGATGCGTCATCTTCAGAATTACATGTTTAACCCTAAGAAACAGATTTATAAGTGATGGTTGCACTCATCTATGAAACTTCATTTCATGCCTTTTCAAAATAGAACAGGAAATAATCTTCAGGGGAGCAGTTCTTTCATTTACAGCTCCCCATTTTAGAACCTGATTCTTTAGTTACATAATGACTAGGACTAGCCTTGAAGCTCCTTTGAGGCCACTGCTCTAAGATGCAGCAGGGAGGTCTTTGAGAGGGAAGTTTGGTGTGAGTTGCGCATCAGAGCCGAGCCTCCCTCTTAAGCAAAGGAGGGTTGTCCTTTCATTCTGGCCATCAGCTGCCCGTTCCTGTCTGCCACCAGCAGTGCTAAGGTTTCCCCCAGCCTCAGGCCATAAAACTTATGGAAAAAGTCACCACCTCCTCCAGGAACTAATTTCAGTGCTGGTAATTACACACTGTTACAAAGAGCTGTTGGTGAAGCATGTGTTGTTGACATGCAGTCTGTTCTTACTCAAGAATGCAGAAGGGTGTTCTCTCCAGAGATAAAGGAATTGGTGGGATGCTGCTGCTTCCAGAATGAGAGTCCTTGGAATGATTCTTCATCTTTATCCTTTCCTGCTCAGGGTTGGAGCTTGGCTCACAGTTGACTGTAAACCACTGGTAACAATTATGCGCCTCTAAAACTAGTTCTATTTGGAAATGAGGAGGTTTCATTCTGTCCTAGAGAGGGTTTCTAGTGCTGCGATGAAACACCGTGACCAAAAGGCAACTTGGGGAGGAAAGGGTTCATTTGATTTACACCACAGCATTGCCATCATCACTGAAGGAAGTCAGGACAGGAACTTAAACAGGGCAGGATCCCGGAGACAGGAGCTGATGCGGAGGCCATGGAGGGGAACTGCTTACTAATTTGTTTTTCCTCCTGGCTTCCTCAGCCTGCTTTCTTATATAACCCAGAACCACCAGCCTAGGATTCATGCCAGCCACAGTGGACTGGGCCGTTTCTCCATTAATCACTAAGAAAATGTTCTATGAGCTTCCTACAACCCAATCTCACAGAGACGTTTTCTCTTTCTTCCTTCCTTTCTTTTTTGTATTTATTTTTGTTTCTTTTTACATCCTGACCCGTTTCCCCTTCCTTTTCTTGGTTGCCCCCACCCTTATCTACTTCTCCTCCATTTCTCTTCAGAAAAGGGCTGGTCTCTCATGGATATCAATCAGCCATAGCATATTATTTGCAGTGTGGCTAGGCACCCCTCTTCTGTTAAGGCTGGGTGAGGCAACCTGGTAGGAGAAAAGAGTCCCCAAAGCAGGCGGTGAAGTCAGAGACAGCCCTTTCTCCCACTGTCAGGAGTTCAACAGAAAAGCAAACTGTATAACTGTACCATATATGGGGCCTAGATCAGTCCCATGCAGGGTCCTGGTTGTCTGTTCAGTTGCTGTGAGCCCCTATGAGCCCAGGTTAATTGATGCTTTGGGTTTTCTTGTGGTGTCCATGTCCCCTCTGGTTCCTATAATCCTTCTTCCCCCTCTTCCACTGGATTCCCTGAGCTACACCTAATGTTTGGCTGTGGGTCTCTGCATCTGTTTCCATCAGCTGCTGAGTGAAGCCTCTCTGATGACGATTAGGTTAGGTACCAATCTGTGAGTATTGCAGAATATCATTAGGAATCTTTTTCATTGTCTTTTTGTTGTTGTTGTTGTTTGTTTGTTCGTTTGTTCTCTCCTAGGTCTCCGGGCTACCCAGCTTCTGAGTTGGAGGCGTTTTCTTAATTGAGGTTCCCTCCTTTCAGATGAATTTAGCTTGTGTCAAGCTGATGTAAAACTATCCAGCACATATATGGATTAATAAAATCACATTGTTACTTTTAAAAAATGAAGCTGGAGAAATGGCTCAGCCATTAGGAATGCTTCCTGCACTAGCAGACTCCCCGAGTTTATTTCCCAGTACCCACGTCAGGTGGCTTACCTTGTCATCTGTAATGCTATCTCCAAGAGATCTGACTCTTGATCTCTGTGGGCATCAGCACTCATGGACAATACCTACACACAATATGTATAATTTTAAAAATAAAATAAATCTTAGGAAGTTACCTTGCATTTTATATTTCCAGCTGAAAAGTGATTGAAATGCAGAGATAACATTAACTGAGCTGTTTGCTGATAAAATTGTGGCATAACTTTACCAAGTCTCATGCCTACTCTCACCTGAACCATGGGAGCCACCAGAAGAAATTGTAGGAAGAAAATGGGAGGGCAGTCTTAGGGGAGGATGTGAATATTGGGTTTTAATTAAAAGAAAAAAAAGTGAAAATTTGCTTGGTAGAAAAATTTGGCCAAAAGCCAGTGATTTTTACAGAAATCCATTTATATTAGTCACTGATAATTCTTCACAGACCCATTTGACATCTCAAGATGCAGACCTGCCTTCGAGAGTTATGATAGAGACTGACCCAAAACCAGAACGGAGCTGTGGTTAGTATGAGATGACTTCCGTGTGAGAGCCCCTGAAGCCCTGTATGAGGCAGTGAGCACCTGTTGGATACTAGACAGATGCTGGGCACTGGAGCCTAAACAAAACCACAGTCTCTCCTGGCAGGAAGCACGTCTGTGTGTTTGCTCTAGGTGAAAACAAGAGCATGCATTTCTCCTTGGACATGCTGACATGGAAGGACTTTTGACACTTCTGGGGGAATATAGCAGGCGGGCAGTTGGATACATGATTTCAGGTCCTAGGAGAGAGACTTAGGAAGGGATTGGCTGTAGTTGAGCTGCTGTTGGCATGATTGTAGAGAAAAGAGTTAGGACTAACCTTGAACAGCAAGATGAGGATGAGATTAGAAGGGGCTAGCACCAGTTTGCCTCAGCTGCATTTCTTCCTTGGTTAAGACGGTGGTCAGGGACTGATGTCTGCCTGCATGGGTGTTCATTGTTACACTGTCCTGTTCTCCTCATGTGAACTTTTTCTCATTTGAAGTGTTAAGGTGTGAAAAGAACTTGTAATGGAGATTTTTGTTTGTCAAATCTGACTTCATGCTGTATTAGTGTTCTTCATTTATCTGTGACATACTTGTTCCAAAAGAATTGCTTTCTAAGCTTGGCTGAGCCCATCTCAGTGGAGTGTCTTCCTGCAGGAGCCATAGTTGGAATGAATTTAGCGAGGGCTCTTGGAGCTGCTCTTCTGTTCTCTTTTGCTTTGGTGTGGCTCTTGAATAGCAGGCACTCGTTAAATTGCCAGCCCTTTATCTTAAAGACTTACATGTCTGTTCTCCCAGCTGGCTCTCTGTTCATTCTCTAGAACAGAAACTGAGTGTCACTAAATGCAGAGGCGTGCCCTGCCCTTTGCAGACTCTGTGCTGAGCTCGATGCATAACAACCGGTCGTGGGGAGACGCATGCTGGTAACACAAAGCTCCCATCCTTCAGATTTCAGCTCAGGCTCCCACAACAAAGTACTAAACGGGTTGGTGGAAACAGACATAAATTTCTCATATTCTGGCAGGCTGAGAAGGTCAACATAAAGGTGTCAGTCAATTTGATTACTAGTGAGGATTCCTTTCAGCTTGAAGACGACTGACCCCAGGTACTCACATTGCCTCTTTGATGCTTGAAGGTAGAGAGGGAGAAAATACAATTTGTGTATTTTCCTCCTAGAAGGGTACCAATCCTACCATAAAGGCCTCATTCTTGGGATGTTATCTATACCTAACCTCTCCTGTAGGCCTCATCTCAAATTGCTATTAGCATAAGGATTTGGCAGATATGTAAACAATGAGTCTGTTGACATCCATGTTCTCAGAAGGGGGCTAGACATATAGTCACATGGCAAAGACAGTGAAAATTCCAAGGTCATAGGAGAACCCACAGCAGCCAGGTGCTTGGGTTTCTTCAGGATTGACATACTTTAGCCCTGAGTATTTTTGAAGAGTTTCTGTCTTCTGCTAGCGAGTTGTTTTCATCAATAAAGTCTTATGTGCCCAAATGTCCTTTCACTTGGCATGAAGGCACGGGAGAGTTGGGATGCAAAGAGAAGTGTGCTCCACAGACACCATCCACAGTGTAAGCATTACTTGGACATCACGCCTTTTTCCTTTGGAAATGTGTGCACCTCAGTTGAAAGTGTAAGACAACATGTTCAATGCCTTTTGTTACATTAAATACCTGCTTGTTTTAGTGTATAATTCAGCAATTCTGAGCTGTGTTCTTGCCTTCTTTAGACATGACGTCAGATGTTGAGTTTTCTGTCGTCAACCAAGATTAATCTCTCTGTTTCTAATACTTCTGTCTGTATTTACCTTTAATCTACATGCACTGATAAATTTCTTGGGGGAAATTTTTTTATTATAGATAATGTTTAAAGGAATTTGGCATGGTGGTCTGTGCCTGTTTTAAAACTCCAGAAAAGGTGAGGCAGCAGGCTTACAAGTTTGACTCTAGCTTGAGCTATATAGACCCTGTCTGAAAAACAATAGCAAAATAGAATATTTAATGAGTGATTGATTTATTCTAAAACACCCATACAAATTCCAAAAGCTTATCACTTCTCTAGGGAAATGTATCTTCCATTGTAGTTAATAAATTATCCATGTCTTAAATTGGCTGGGTGGTGGTACATGCCTTTAATCCCAACACTTGGGAGGAAGAGGAAGGTGGATCTCTGTGAGTTCAAGGCTACCTTGGTCTACAAAGCTAGTTCTAGAACAGCTAAGACTTCACAATGAAACTCTGTCTCAAAAAAAAAAAAAAAAAAAACAAAAAAAAAACCCCATGTTCTTGACTTTAATTCATTCGTTTCATTAAAAAAAAAATATTCACCAAGAGCCCACTGTGTACCCGGGCTCTGTGAGATGCCAGGGCTATAGCTGCAGAGTCGGCTGCAGAGGTGCATGCCATCTAAATATCAAGAGCAAAAAGATGCCAGGATGAAAAAGCTCTAATTTGGCCCTGAGTGCAAATTCTAGTCCTTGCAGTTAGATAGCCCTGGTTTGACCATTTCATCAGGTTGCATGATACTCCTCAGCTATTTGTGTCTGTGAAATACAGATGATGATTGGCATGCTTGTCACAGTGAGAAGTAGATGTGGAGCACAAAAATACGAAGTTTATAATAGTGTCAGATGCAAGATCTCTTAGAGACTCTCACAAAGTCAGTGGTAGTGTTCATCATGCTTTCTGGGACCCGAGGCTGCTCTTTTGATTTCTAGCTGGTGACACACTAATGTCCAGCATGCCTTAGAGCTACTCTGAGCAGGGAGAAGGTTCATGCTACTCTCAGTGCAGAGCTGACACCTGCAGAATCTTCCAGAGTTTGCTAGCTCTGATGTGTACCTGCCTACATCCATGGGGGATCAAAGAAAACTCTTCAGGAGTACCCTAAGTGTACTGAGGTGTCAGGCTCCTCTGGGGTCCCTTTCAGCATGAACCAGAAGTTCTGTCACTGTGATGACATGTTTGGCATTATTCTTAGCACCGGAATAAGCATTTAGTGAACATGTTAATATCATCCATGTGTCATTGCATTGCTGATTAACTCACTAATATAACTATTGTGTGAAAAATTCTAAACATGGAAAAATACACTTGTATGAGAATATATTAATGAAACCCATTATTTTATAAGTCACCTAAAATTTTTAATTGAAAAGTTATTTTAGGAGCATCACGTAAGCATTTTCTTTTCAGTCAGACATAAACGTTTTCTCTAAGCTAGAGAGAACTATAATAATGAATTTCTGCTGCTTCTTTATTTTCCGAAATAATGAATATCTTTTCTTAGGCCCTGTCTTTTATCCAGAAGACAAACAAAAGCAGTAAAGCAGGTTTTTCTGGTATTTGAAATGTCTGAATAGCATAATGTAGTCATTATGCTGCTAGTCTCACATTTCACTCTAAAATTGTTAACAGTGTGGCTATGATGCTTAGTGTAGTTGTCAGCTTGATAAAGAGAGGGTTAGAGTCGTCTGGGAAATGAGCCTCTGAGCATGCTCCTGAGGGGTATCTTAACTGAGGTAGGTAAATGCACTCTCTGTGGGTTGGGCCGCTCTTGGTTGGGATCCTGGACTGTGTAAATGGGGCAAGGGAGCTGACCATGTGCGTGTGTGGACATTCCCCTGCTTTCTGTCCCTGATTGTGGAAACAGTGGGCCGCTCAAGCTCCAGCCACTGTGACTTCCTCTTTATGGGGACTGTTACCTTGGGACTTAGAGACAAAACAGACCTTTTGATGTTGCTTCTGTAGGACATGTTATCTCAGCAGCAGAAGAGACTTAAGATATTATCCTGTCGTCCTCGGTTTTAATTGGTTTATCTTTTCAGATGTGAATGTATTTTGTCTTTCTAAAATAAATTGAGACTGAAATTTATGCCTGCTTGTTAAAGGGCCCTGATCTTTCTTTGCAGGTGTTGTTTGGCACAGCAGATGGACAGGTGATTGTAATGGACTGCCATGGCAGAATGCTGGCCCATGTCCTCTTGCACGAATCTGATGGCATCCTCAGCATGTCATGGAATTACCCCATCTTCCTGGTGGAGGACAGCAGTGAAAGTGACACAGACTCAGATGACTATTCTCCTCCCCAAGGTACCCAGCTCCTCTCCCTTGTTGTTATTGCATTTGACAGAGAGTGACACCACTTAGAGAAGAATGTCCACCTGTCTACCCTTCCCTCCCTCCCTCTCTCTCTCCCCTTCTCTCCTTGATGTGAGCCTTCCCTGCTACCCCTTTCTCAAGATCACTGGTTGATGGCTCTCCAGAGGCTTAGGTTTTCTTAGACGTAAAGTGAGACATATGTCTCCCATTGTCCCTATGGTTTTGTGGGACTTAGCTGCTTAGTGGGAATAAAGAGCATTGCAGATGAAAAATTCTGTACTATTAATATAATTTAATATGTGATATAGCCAAATCCCTAGCAGTTTTAAAACCAGTAGTATAAAAGAAAGATTCATTCTGCTCTTCCAGAGACCAGCACCTGGAGCTGGTACTTCATGTCCTTGTTTGTTCTCTGTCCCCTTTCTTAGTCGCAGAAACCCATTGCCCCTCTGTAAGCTCTATTGGTGTTAGATGCTCGATAATTTCAGACTCATGCCTGCTCTGCCTCTGGTCGTGTGTTTTACTTTTCAGATGTGTTAGAGACCAAAGGGAAGAAGCAGAAGTTGAGGGAAGCCTTTCCTATCCTGCTGTCCTCTGCCTGAGTCAGCATTGGCTGTTCACCCAGTATCCTATCTTTGCACTTTTTTTGTAAAAAAAAAAAATGTATTATTAAATGGTGGAAAGGAACAACTCCTTACTTAAAAGGGTGTCATACAACTACAGGCTCCTGTCCTCGATTGATTTTGTTGTATACCCTGGAGTTGAAGCCATGCATTGACTAGTTTCTCATCTTTGCTGCTGTCATGAGACACGCCATTCTGTGAAGGGCTTGTCTCCTCCTCCTGTCACAGAGACAAAGGGGCTTTTAGGAATTTTTCCCATGTTAAAAAGAAATGATCAGGAGAATTTCAGGGTTACGGGTCATAAGAGGGAGAGTGTTTAAGCACCCACAAATTTACTCAGGGGTAATTATCACTTTCCTGATGGGACACAGGAAAAACAGCCTTGATAAAAATGTTGCTCATATTTCTGTAGCCTAAGAGTAATAAAGTCAATTTCTATGAAATGTAGGCAGCTTGTCTTTAAACAGATCCTGTCTAGTAAATGGGATCCAGACTCACTCATCCTTATTTTACTAGAAGAAGAAATAGTGTGCACAGACCAATGTTACAAAGCAATTTAAAGTTGATCTGAGACAGCAGGCTACCCCTGGTACTTCTCTAACCAGAGTTGCACTTCTCAGAAGCAGTGGGGTGCTTTTGGGGCAGCATACACTTGCCTTTTAGGTGTGCAGAGGTAGCATGACACAGTGATTCAGAGTGAAGGGAAGAGGTGCAGTTACCCAGCAGGTGCATGTCCAGTAGGCCACCTCGCCTTGCTGCTGGAGATGAGTTCTGTATGACTGTCTGTGGCACCTACAGAAACTTCTGAGGAGTTCTGGCCATCCAGCTCTTCAAAGAGGCCTTCACTTAAAAAAATTTTTTTACCAGGTGATAGTGGTGCACACCTTTAATCCCAGCACTTAGGATGCAGAGGCAGGCAGATCTCTGTGAGTTCTAGGACAGCCTCGTCTACAGAGTGAGTTCCAGGACAGCCAGAGCTATCCAGTAAAACCCTGTCTCAAAAAAAACTAACCTTCCCCCCCCTCAAAAAAAAACCCCAGGTTTTAAGAATTCATTTATTTTATATGTATGGATGTTTGCCTGCATCTGTACCTGAGCACCACATGTGTGCAGTGCCTAAAGAAGCCAGAAGAGAACAGTAGATCCCTGGTACTGGAGTTACAAGAATGGTTGTGAACCAGCATGTAGGTCCTCTGGAAGAACAGTGAGTGCTCTGAACCACTGAGCCATCTCTGCGGCCTGACTACATGGGTGAACCAACTCATGGCCTCTTATACAAGAGCACCCCTAGAACCTTCCAAGCAATGAGTTTCTGTATGCTGGTCATTTACTCCACACATGGTAAAGTACTTTATGAGTCATATCTGGTCCTGCCCTCTCTGAAAACTTAAGGAACTAATACTGGCTGCCTTGGCTGCTTATTGCCTGTAACATTCAGTGAAGCCTTTTGTTCTGTGCATTGGACCACAGCTAAGAAAACATTTTTTGTCCCCTTCCCACCATTCTTTATATTATATACCTTTTAAATAATTTACACTTAATATCTGAAGAAACAAATAATGCTTTAACATACACGTTAATAAACTCACACAGGCTATCACCCCAGTTCCTCTGGGCCTGCAATCCTACATCTTATCCTCATTCCAGCTGCCCATTCTGGTACCTCACTGTGTGATTCCTGAGAGCTGCAGTGCTGTTTCACTTGGTGGCATCCCAAGCCAGGCTGGGATCTGTATTATTAGACAACTTTTAGGGCACTGGAGTGGTTTGAATGAGAATGAATGGCCCCATAGACTCATATGTTTGACTACTTGGTCCCCAGTTGATGGAATTATTTGGGAAGGATTAAGAGGTATGACCTTGGAGAAGGTGTGTCACTGAGTACGGAATCTGAGGCTCCAGAAAGCCATTCCATTCCCAGTTAGCTCACTTTGTCTCTTTCCTTATGCATAAGAATGCAAGCTCTCAGTCAGTTACTATTCCAGCACCATGCCTGCCTGCCTGCTGACTCTATCCCCCTGCAGCAATGAGCCCCAAATTTAATGTTTTCTTTTACCAGTTGCCTTAGTCATGACAGCAGAAAGTCACAAGTCAAGCACTGTGCAACAGTGTAGTCTTAGACACCTGAATCAGTTTTTGTACCCATAGTCTGCCTTTTACTTGGCCTTGTGTTTCTACAGATGGTCCTGCTGCATACCCCATCCCTGTGCAGAACATCAAGCCTCTGCTCACCGTCAGCTTCACCTCGGGAGACATCAGCTTAATGAACAACTATGATGACTTATCCCCCACTGTCATCCGTTCAGGGCTGAAAGGTACAAAATACACCTTTCCCCACAGGTGGAACCTGTGAGCATCTGCCTTCTAGACTCGTGCATATAGAGTTCTCTTCTGTACGATGACGTTTTTTAGTGAAGTTTATTGACAAGGGCACTCTGCTAAGCTCCCCTGCTTATCTTAGCATCTGTAGCTGCTTTTATCTTGAGTTGTGCACTCAGGCTTCCTCTTCACCTTCTCTTTTCTCCTCTTCAACAACAGCGTGGCCTGTTGTTATGGTCACATCTGTCGCTTTACTCAGGTGGCTGCAGATTGTACACAGTTGTCCTTTACCCAGAAGCACATAGAATGTTGGCAAGCTTACTGAGGAATTGATCATTATACATTAGAGTTACCATGAAAGATCTATGGAGGTTCTAGACTGTCATGTATACATGAAGGGCAGTGATAAGTGCTGGTACTTTCCTGTGAAGAAATGTTTTCTCAACACAAAAATTAATGGACAGAGCCTCTGGGAATGTTCTGTTTGTGAAATTCAAGATTACTTAAAGACATAGTGACTTTGCTGGATTTTTTTGGAAAAAAAATCTTGCCTCTTTAGGATCCACTGGACAAAGTAAAAAAACTTTTAAATTTCAGTCCTAGGCTAGTTCTAGTCCTTGATACTAGAGGGACCTACTATCATCTGAATAGGGAGACAGACAAGCTAGGCCCTTCTGTGTAACTAGTTGCCGTCTAAGTTGGCCATCGTCAAGAGTCATTGCCGTGGCAGCAGCTGCTCCTTCTCTAGGTTCTCTGGGACCTGGGGGATATGAGAGTCATGTTGTATGCACCCCACATGGCAGCAGTGCACTGCACTCCTCTTTGCTGCCCACACACTTACTCAATCTGTTTTCAAATTGCAGATTATTTTTAAGCAAATTGTGTTTGTTCTTAGGTGTCTCGTTTTGCTGTTTCAGAACTGCACTTGTAAGGAATTATTTACTCTGTCAGCTCCTCCAGGACAGAAACTATCCACACCATAGATAGTCTCTTTAGGAGTTCAGTAGCTCTCTTTCTGTTGCTGGCAAACTTAAATTCCTGTGTTTCTTTGTTAATTATTTTCTGAATGTTCTGTCTTCCACGGAGTTAAAGATAGGACTGGCCATTATAAATTCCTTCATGTGTCTCCTAGTCTGAAGTTCTATTTTTCTTCAAAAATTCTTTTTTAAAACTTTTTAACCACATTTGCCAATTTCTTGAGGTCTGCCTCTAGTTGTAGAATCTTGAATTTTGTCCTCTATCAAATACCTGGTTACAGTTCAAAACATTGTGATTGCCATTCCATTACTATTTATTCTTCACATTTTTTTTTTACCTCCTTGCTATGGAAGCTCTTATCTTTTTATTTATTTGTGCATTATCTACCTGTGTCTCTATCCGCTTCTTGAATGTCTATCAACACCTCTGCTTACCAGGTGTGCATTATGGTAATAGAAAAACAATGGGTGACCAAAATTAGTCTTTTTAATATGTACTATGTTTTTAAGTTTATTGTTTTCTATAAATTTACCGTTTTAGTCATTACCTATGAGAAATCTAAATCTAATTTGAAATGTGTGAGTTATGTATGGTGTTGTAACTGGGATGGCTGTGAACGTCTATGCTGTGCCGTCTCTTCAGTTGCACAGTTAAATTCCCTGAGCTCGTATCATCCACTAGTTACTGTATAAAAGTAAAAATTGTCCTGCCTTGGTGTCAGATTATTTGTTTCTGATCTGATACCCAAATGGCTTAGATTCTGCCTTACATGTGGTATGAACAGCACCAATAGTTCTTGTTTTTAAATTTTATTTTTTTGAGGTAGTTTGAATGTAACTGGCCTCCATAAGCTCATAGGGAGTGGCTCTATTAAGAGGTATGGCTTTGTTGGAGTGGGTGTGGCCTTGTTAAAGGAAGTGTGTCACTGTAGAGGTGGGCTTTGAGGTCTCTCATATGCTTAAGCCATGCTCAGTATCTCAGACCACTTCCTGTTGCCTGTGGGTCAAGATGTTGGACCCTGAGCTACTTCTCAAGCACCATGCCTGCCTGCATGCCCCCATGTCACACACACAATGATGATAATGTACTAAAGCTCTGAAAATGTAATTCAAACCTTAAATGTTTTCCTTTATAAGAGTTGCCGTGGTCATGGTGTCTCTTCACATCAATAGAAACCTAACTAACACAGTTATCTTACAGTCTGCATTGGTAAATAGTGGGAAGAAGCACATCTCTAGGTGGTAAATCTCAGAGACCCTTCACATTGCGTTCCATTTGTATCGGGGAGCAAAAGACAAAGGGTGCTATTGTTGTATCCTGTTGTGGGTCATGTCCCATTCCCGTCTCCCCTCCTGTGACCCCTCCCACCATTCCACATGCATAGATTTTTCATTTTGAAGATAACCCTTCCCTCAACACCAAGTGCTCTTAATGGCTGGGCCATCTCTCCAGGCTCAGAATTGCCCCTTAGGAATTCACTGAGTTCTCTGAGAATCAAGCAGTTTTTGAGATGGTTGGTGTCACTTAGTGCAAGCTGTGACTCCTGTGCTTCGGCCCATGTGGATGTCTTACCTCCATCCCCATGTAGCACTTGCTTTGCTCTTCAGTCCTTACTCTGTTACCTGGAGGAGAGGGAGAAAGGGAAATAACCCTCCTTTTTGTCCCTTTGTATTCGTATATCCATGTCTGGAGGCCAGAGAATAACCTGGGGTGTCATCCTCTGAAATACTACCTGCTTTCTCTGAGATTGGGTTGCACTGGCCGAGTGCTCCCTAGAGAGTCACCTATTTCTACCACCATTCTAGCAATGAGATACCGAGCAGACACCAGCACACCTAAGTTACCTGAATTGTATTTGTGGGTCACAGTTCATCACAGATGCAAGTCAGGACAGGAACTCAAGCAGGCACTTGAACCAGGAAACCTAGGGGAATGCTGTTTGTTGGCTTGCAGATAGACTTACACTGAACCAGCTTCCAAAAAAGCCCAGGACCACCTGCCCAGGAAATGGTACCTCCCACAGTAGGCTGGACCCTCCCACTTAAGTAATAGATAAGGTAATCCCTATAGACATTCCCATGAGCTAGTTTCTCAGGTGAGACTCCTGCTCGAATGACTGTTAAGTTGACAGTTAAAGCTAGCCAGGACAAGGTAAATATTACAAGTCTGCTGTCTTTCTTTGTGTAAGATGTTTAGAATGCCCAAATGCCCAGACCCCTGGTGTCATTGAGAAAAGTAGGTGAGGCAGGGGACACTTGGAACTGCCAGGCCCTGCATGCCAGGCCCTGCATGCCAGGAGCTGCAGCAAAAGGAGAAGGGGGCTCCTGAAAGTAGCACTTACTGGCTGCTTCTACCGGTGTTGTAAACAGTGTCTTCAAGATTTAAAAAAAAAAATGAAGGATCTTGGGAAGAAGTATTGGAGATTATTTTTCAAAGTGACTCAAGAATAATTTATATATATTTAAAAATGTTAAGCTGGACATGGTAATGCACTCCTTTAATCCCAGCACTTGGGAGGCTGAGACAGGTGGATCTCTGTGAGTTTCAAGACAGTTTGGCCTACAGAGAGCCTGAAACTGGGCTACACAGAGAAATTCTGTCTTGAAGAATAAAAAAAAAAGACTTTT
The DNA here is from genome assembly GCA_028555095.1 of Dicrostonyx torquatus. Lineage (NCBI taxonomy): Eukaryota > Metazoa > Chordata > Mammalia > Rodentia > Cricetidae > Dicrostonyx > Dicrostonyx torquatus. The sequence continues at coordinate 7,219,515 of JAQHUG010000026.1, forward strand.
GGGGTCTGGAGAGATGATTCAGTGGTTAAGAGCACTGACTTCACTTCCAGAAGACTCGGGTTCCATTCTCAGCACCCACATAGCAGCTGACAACTGTCTATAACTCCAAGATATGACACCCTCACACATACATGTAGACAAAACACCAATACACATGAAATGAAAATGAACAACACATCTTGAAGAAGAAGTGCTATGTCCCAGTCATACCTAGGCTTCTGTATCTTTCTCTTCAGCTAGCAATAAAAGGAATACTTTTATTCTTGCTTCCCCACCAGTTTATGACTGATTGAAATTTCAGTCCCAGGAACTCTACTCCTGCAGAGATCTTAGTGCCTTGGTTACAGTGGAAAATTCCAGGGTTTTTTTTTCCTTAGTTGTCAGGACTTCATGAGGTAACTGAGTACACTGTGGAGTGCTGTGGGAATCCCACATCAGTGGCGCACAATTGAGCCTGCTAAATCTCAGAGAAGTCAACACTTGGTGTTGCATCCCTTGGTGTTGCAGGTCTGTCCTTGCCAGTACATGAAGTGAATGTTAATACAGTGTGTGCTTTTGAAGAGAAGACCTTACCTTTGCAGATGACAACTCTCAGTCTGACTCCGCACCTGCATGAAAGATATCCTTGGGTTGTGGTCAGAGAGACAGCCTCATTCCCAGCTCTAGCACACAGAGCCCATAAGTTCTCAGCTTGTGCTTGCCTTGGCTCTGAGCAGTCTGAAGCCATTGTGCATCTGGTGATGCAGAGGCAACAGCTTGTTTTCTCCTCTTTAAATCCACTTGATGTTCAAAAAGAAAAATAATAAAAGGAAGGGGGTAGATTTATTTATTCACCCACTGAGCAGGTTGAGTCAGATGAGGAGTCTTGGAAATACTGCCATCTTTATTTCTTCCCTGTCTCAGCTATCTCGGGCTAGAAGATTCTTTACTATGATTTTCTCTGGTTTCCTTATATGATGTATGCTGCTATCCAGAGAAGGTCTGTTGCTAGGAGGGGGCCACTTGTTTGTCCCAGCCATCCAGAACCAAAATAATCACACAGAAATTATATTATTTAAAACACTGCTTGGCCCATTAGTTTAGCTTATTATTGGCTAACTCTTACCTCTTAATTTAACTCATCCTCGTTAATCTGTGCATCACCACGAGGTCATGGCCTACCAGCAGAATTTCAGTGTGTCTGTCTCTGGCAGAGGCTCTATGGCTTCTCTCTCACTCCACCTTCTCTCTCCAAGCATTCAGCTTAGTTTTCCCTGCCTAGCTCTGTTCCCCTAGAGCTCTGCTATAGGCTCAAGGCAGTTCCTTTATTTATTAGTGGTAATCACAGCATACAGAGGGAAATCCCACATCACCTCCCCTATTCTGTTTAAATAAAAAGAAAGGTTTTAACTTTAACATTGTAAAATTACATAAAACAGTTATCAAGCAAGAATGACAGTTATATCTATTTTATCTTTTATCATAACTAAGGAAAATATATTATTACTGTCTATTCTTCAACTCCATCAAAGACTCCAGGAGGATATAATATTACCTAAGTAAACAGGAAGTACATTGTAAGCAACTGCCAAAACTCTAGAATTGACAGAGACATCTCACTGCCTGGACAGTCACCCAAAGTTCTTCTGTACCATTGGGGCACCCATCTTCAGCCAACAGGTCCATAGTATCCAGACTTTTCCATAAAGCAAGAAATTTCAAAGACAGGTCCACCTATATTGGCAGTTTGTCAGTCACTTTCTTCTGTATCCTGCAGAATGTCTAGCAGAATCTTTCATGAAGCAGGAACCCCGAAGGAACATCTCACCTTTAGGCAAGTTTAGCAGTCTGTTTCTTTGCTGGTTTCCACAAGTTTCTCTGTGGGTCCTGCATGTCCAATTCATCAGGCAGTTCAGGCAAGAGCAGTTTCTTCTTGCCCAGATGGGTAACAAACTCCATAATGAATCTCTTCGACACCCATCATCTTCTTTTTTTGGTTTTTGGTTTTTCGAGACAGGGTTTCTCTGTGGCTTTGGAGCCTGTGCTGGAACTAGACCAGGCTCTTTTAGACCAGGCTGGTCTCGAACTCAAAAAGATCTGCTTGCCTCTGCCTCCCAAGTGCTGGGATTAAAGGTGTGCACCACCACTGCCCGGCACCCATCATCTTCTTGAAGTAGCTTGGTGCTGCCAGGAACAAATGTCTCACTGTCATGAAAAGTCTTAAGCTCTTAAAATATTTTAAATGCCATATTCTGTTGTCTTTGAAAGGTTTGAAGAATGCTTGTCCATCTGAAATACATATCAGTCCATCTAGAAAATCTAACTAGCATGACTACAAGCTTGACTATTATAGATGATTATCTATTTACCTATATTTCTTAGTTATACATTACATTTTTAAATGAGTTGCACAATCACAATACCTTAATCAAGAGCAGAAATATACATGTGTGTATGTATGTGTGTGTATATATATATATACATATATATAATAGCAAAATTCACGTTAAATTTGTATCAATAAATCAAGATTCATACCCATGCAAATCTCTATAACATATCCTCCTTTAAATGTAAACAAACATTTATGAACAGTATTTGGGAATTTGGGCGTAGTTCTCTAGACTTCTTCCTGCTGACTGAGGGCACTGTTAATCAGGTCTTTCATGGTGTATCCTGTGTGCTGGGTTCATCTCAGTCAGCAGTTGGGTGAATAAGGTCACTTTTGGGGGTATTCACAGCAACCTTTCAGGACGTCTTGGTTCATCAAACCACACTAGCCTGCAGTGAACCCACAGGTTCTCATCCTCTTTAGAAACAAAAGAAGAACCTCTCTTCCAAAGCAACATATCCTTAGACCCTTATTTTGAATTCAAGATACCTTTAAAATATACATGCTGATTTAGCTTAGTAACCCATACAATGAAATATCTCTCTGTTGTTAGCTCCTTCACAGTAAAAATTTCAAAGGAAACACAATAATATACATAATCCAGACTCTCTATGTATATTCCATCTTTACATGGCTTATTCTTTTTTACTTTTTAAATCTATGATTGTCCTCTGTCTCTTTAAAGACTTTACCTTTTTTAAAAAAGAAAACATTTACTTTTTGTAACTGTCTATATTCTTTTTCTTCTCTCTCCCAAGCCTACATACATTTATCCCAACACTGTGACCCATTTAGAAGTCCTTTATGTCTGAATCTGTCCTATTGTGTGTCTGTAATTCTTTACTGTCCAGGAGCACTTCTTAAAATGCTAAGTGCTTCTGAAAACTTAAGCTGCGCCATTGCTAGGGGAAACATTGTACTTCCTGCTTGCTTCCCCCAGTCTGACATGGTAGAATGTTTGCTGCCTCAGAGCCATGCTCACAGCCCCATTTTCAGGCACACAGCAGGTCTATGTTGCCATTAAGCAAGTTGTAGTACTCTGGTCACAAACCCCATTTAAATGCTCCATAGCCGGACCTCCGAAAAGAGTAAGAGGTGTTTGTGCTGGTGAACCAGGAAGCCCTGTTTTTGTATTTTGGGGTTTTTTTTGTTTGTTTTTTAAAGAGGCCACACAGTTTTTACATACAGTACCTTGCTCACTGCAAGCCCATCTAGAAAAAAATTGTGGCTACAAGGAAACTGTGCTAAACTCTCTCTCTCTCTCTCTGTGTGTGTGTGTGTGTGTGTGTGTGTGTGTGTGTGTGTGTAATTCCTTTTCAAGTTTTCTCAGGTTTTAAGTGGATTTTATTTGGGCTTGGGGACCAGTTTGTCACTAATTTGTTGTAAGAAGGGAGCTGCTTGTTCATCCTGGCCACCCAGAACCGAAATAATCACACGGAAACTATATTATTTAAAGCACTGCTTAGCCCATTAGCTCTGACTTCTTATTGGCTCTTTTTGTTTGTTTGTTTGTGTTTGTTATTTTGTTTTATCTTTTTTTTTTTTTTTGAGACAGGGTTTCTCTATAGCTTTGGTGCCTGTCCTGGAACTAGCTCTTGTAGACCAGGCTGGCCTCGAACTCACAGAGATCCACTGCTTCTGCTTCCCGAGTGCTGGGATTAAAGGCGTGTGCCTCTATCACGCAGCTAACTCTTACCTCTTAATTAAACCCATCTCCATAAATCTGACATCACCACAAGGTCGTGGCCTACCAGTAAAGTTTTAATGTGTCTGTCTCCAGCCGAGACTCCATGGCTTCTCTATGACTCTGCCTCCTTTCTCCTAGCATTCAGCTTAGTTTTCCCCACCTAACTCTGTTCTCCTATAGCTCTGCTGTAGGCCCAAAGCAGTTCCTTTATTAATCAATGATATTCACAGCATACAGAGGGGATCCCACATCAAAGGTCATTTCAGGTACATGGTCATAGCCAGGCTTTTCTAAAGACACAGTCTGGTGTCAGGTGTACCTGACATACCCTACCCTATATCACATACCCTAGATGGATGTGTCTTTTACGTTTCCCTCTTCTGTTGTAATGAAAATCTTGTTAACCAGTATATTTACTTGATTTTTAAAAATTCCTTTTTGTTGTCTGGTTTGAGTTTTTATGAAAAATCCAGTTTATTGATGGTTGTATGATTTCAGGTGCTTACAGCCTTTTCTGTTGTGTTTGTAACTGTGTACCTTAGCCCTGTTTCCTGTTTCTGCTCTGTACTATGCTGACTCAATGAGAAAGCTCTCGGAGGCTGACTTGCCTCAAGGAATGCTCTTAGCTTCTCCAGGAAATTAAAGAACTTCACTGACTGCAGAATGCACTGACTTTAGCATCAAAATCATTTCCATCAATCACATGGGGTTTGATCACATGTCACCTGTTACAGGCTGAGCACTGAATTCTAGCCCTGGGTTCTGAACTATGTGGTTGTCATGGTGGATCGCCTTCGATGATTTAGTTCAGCCTCTCTACAAAGTGAATCTAGATTTTAGAGAGGTATCTAGATGGTGATTTTAAGGAACTAAGAGAAGGGTAAGAGCTGAGAATCTTATTACTATTAATAGGTGTTAAGTAATTAGTTTATTTGTTTACTTATTTCTTTTATCAGCAAGAGATAAGTAATTGCTCATATTAGAACAAACTGCAGTGTTTACTAGCCATTTGTAGGTGTGCATCTCTTCTCCAGTATGAAGATTTTCTCTACTAATGCTGTCTGGCACTTAGCGGGAATGCCTTTTTTTTCTTCTCTGATCTCACATCATTGTAAGGGTCTAATAAAAGCCAGAGCTCTCCTACATGTGATTACAATGCCTAAATGTTACAGGCCCAGTGATGTCCTGACATTAATTAGTAAATTTTGGGTTTGCCTTGATTCATTTTTAACTGGATAATTTATAAATAAACTCTTTAGTCGACAGTGGGCATGAAGGATACCATAATAGCAAAGCCCTGATAGAACATGCCTTAGCCTTGGGTCTTTCCTTACAGGAGAAGTTCACTATGTTTAGCTCTCTATGTTTAAACAAGATCTCTATGTTTAAAGCTACTGAAGAAACAGTCGTCTGTCTGTGTCCTCATGCTAACCAACCCTTTTGTATGGTTTCAGAGGTGGTGGCCCAGTGGTGTACACAAGGAGACTTATTGGCAGTTGCTGGGATGGAGCAGCAGCCCCAGCTCAGCGAACTGCCCAATGGTCCTCTTCTGAAGAGTGCCATGGTCAAGTTCTACAATGTTAGAGGGGAGCACATCTTCACACTGGACACACTTGTGCAGGTGAGGACGTTTGAAAATACCTGTTGCTATGGTTCATCTTTGGTAAATAATCAGGAGTTAGTTATTGCTGTTACCTTTGGCAAACTTTATTTTAATCCTTTTTTTCCTCAATTGATTCATGACATATGAACCAGGGAAATAGGGAAGAAAACATTTTTTATCATTTAACCAAAATCCTTGATTCCATTTTGAAATCAAATGAGAGAGAAATAGAGGGTTGTGTTTCTGTTCTGGCCACTTAACAGGAAACCCTGAGATGACTGAATTCTAGGTCTGCACACAAGAGAAACATAGAGACTTAGCGTATACCTCCTGTAAACACGAGGCGCAACCATAGAATTGACAGACTCTAAGGTGGATCACAGAGGGTTGTATTAGACTGCAGGCTTATAGACGTTGCTAAAAGAGTGAGGGAAAGGCTCATCAGAAAGAGAACAGTGTAAGACAAAGCCATGGCTTGTTCTGCAGCCCTTTCCACAGAAGGGACTCTGGCAGTTCATCTTCCTCATCCCCAGGCTGTAGCAGCACAGTTTCCCCTGTTTCTGTGAGTGGTACTCCTTATGCCTCATGCAAATAGCATCATAGGGAATGGATCTTCTTTTTCTCCTCTAGCTTGTTTCACTTAGCATAATGCCCTCAGAGTTCTTCTGTGTTACAGTGTGCAGGGTGAATCTGCCTACATTTTTATGGCTAAGTAGATTTCATTATTTGAATATAATACACTTAGTTTGCCCATTTATACATCCATGGACATTTGAGTTTCTTCTGTCTTTGGCAATTGTTTTGTTTTGTTTTGTTTTGTTTGAGACAGTTTCTCTTTGTAGCCTTGGTTGACCTAAAACTCAATATGTAGACCAGCTTGAGCTCAGACCTTCTGCCTCTGCCTTCCAAGTGCTGGTATGAAGTCATATACCAGGTCACTTGCTGATTGCTGAGTGTTGTGAACATGGCTGTACAGACACCTCTCTGAGACCTTTCTATAAGTTCTTTGGATATGTACCCAGAGGTTTACTTTTAATAATCTGATGACCCACAATTTTCCATTGAGCTACATGTTTCTACATCCCCACCTGCCTCTCTAAGAGTCACACTTTCTCCATATCCTCACTAGTGTTTGTTATTATCTGGAACTTGGGTTCTTATGTCACACTGGGTATATGTTATGTTTCATTGTGTGCTGCTGGGCACTGCACTGAGTATCTCATGGGATTTGTGCATCTTTAAAAAGATAGCTTTTCAAGTATTTTGCTCATTTTTTAATCAAGCTGTCTTTTTGTTTATTTATAAGATTTAATTGTCTGTTGTTACTGCATCTTTATGAGTAGAGTAGAATGTTTACTCATTTATTAATCCATGCATATAGCTGATATTTTGAGAGATTACTATGTGGCTGGCATAAGCTTTTAAGTACCACTGTGTAAGAGCTAAACAAGGAGACAAAATTCAAAACCTTGGAAACAGTCAAAGAAGATACATAATAATCATAGATATATGCTCCAGATTTTGAATTAGAATTGTCTTTCAGATGCTATGGTAACAATGGTAAAAGGAGTACTTAGTAGGACTTGCTTTTCGTGGGGGATTTTTCCAGCTCTGTACTCTCATGAGGACAGATAGCATTTTGAGGATCTGTAGTAATTACAAACTTCCTATCAGCCATCCCTTACATCGGAACTCCCCTAGTAGAATGAATCTGGGGTGGGTTTTTAGTAGATAAAGCCACTGTAACACAATTCTTTGCATTCCACTTTATCCTGCCTTTCATCATCACAGCCCTCGTATTCGTCCACCTATTATTCCTCCATGAAACCGGTTCCCCTCTCTTACCTCATTCAGTAAATCTTGTGAAATCTATGACACCCCTACAGTTGTCATGCCGATTTGTAAAGGTGTAGAGCGTTCATCCTGACAAGGAACCCCTGATGGCAGGCTCTGAGGGTCAGGGTGCTACCCATCAGTGTTTCACCCAGAAGCCAAGTCAAACTGTCAGCTCTAAGTCAGATGTGTGGGTGGAGATAATTAGGAAGTGGGACTAAGAGATTCAAGTAGAGATTTCTTGTCCTGAAGTGAAATTGAATTAAGTGCCAAAGGAGTGGATAGTGAGACAGAACTCCCTATGCTCAGAGGGTAGAATATGGCCTTCAGTTAGCAAGCAGCAGATGCAAAGGAGATAAAATGTCATAAAGAGCCACTTCAGGGGCGTATGTCAGCCTACAGGACAGCAGTTGAATGTATACATGGCAAAACTGGATTTGGAGGTCGTAAGGTTGAGTGTTATCTTTATGAGGGAAGTTATACTGTAGATATTTTTGCAATCAGTCACTGTTTATGGAGCCATCTCTGTCTGTGATAAGTGTTCTAGATGCTGGAGATGTCGCTGTTTATGGAGCCATCTCTGTCTGTGATAAGAGTTCTAGATGCTGGAGATGTCGCTGTTTATGGAGCCATCTCTTTCTGTGATAAGTGTTCTAGATGCTGGAGATGTCGCTGTTTATGGAGCCATCTCTGTCTGTGATAAGTGTTCTAGATGCTGGAGATGTCGCTGCAACAGCAAAGATAAAGAGTCAGCAGCCATATTTTTTTCCGAAGTAGGGTAAAATATTTGAACTTTAACTGTTTAAAGTGACAAAATATGTAAAGAAGATAAGGAATGGGAGGTAACATGAAACAGACGTGTTTGTTTGTAAGCAACTAATAAGACCTTGCAGCAGAAAAGGAAGAAATAAGCAAGACCCCAGTCAAGGTGGAGACTGAGCTTGGGGCAGCGTGGTCAGCCTGGAAGACAAGCACAGGGAAGAGAGTGTAGCAGGAGCCATGAGGCAGCTTCCGACTGGCTCCCTGACAGACTGGGGAGGTAGATAAAAAGCACAGATGGAAGTAGAATACAGGAGCCCTTGGGAGCAAAATAAACAGAGGAAATCCACATGGAAGCCGCGAGCTTTAAAGCGGAGCCAGTGGTGCCATTTCCTTCCCCTCCCTAGAGTCAGAAACACTGGTACCTGGTATGAGGAGTTAGGGGGGACAGTGCAGTATCTGGTGAAGGCCTTGACGTCATCAGAATATGGCAGAGGGCACCACACAAGACAGAGCAAGCATAGCAGCTGGGGTCCCTTCCCCTCTTAGTAAACCAATGCTTTCCTGCAGCCTTACTTCATGACCAGTTCTACCCAGGCCCCTCAAAGGTCTTACGTCCAAATAACAGCCATGTCATTTAACTTTTTGACTTTCTGATTTTCTGACTTTCCCTTTGATACCCAGCTTGAAACAACACCATCTTCCCTTACTGTGCAGAAGTCCTGCTTTTTCCTGTTCATCTGCTCATCCTCCTTGGTGGTACATTCTCGCTTGTATCCCACCCAGCCTGTGAATTCTTTCCTGCCATGCAAAACTAGCTCATTGTCTGTGAAGCCTCTCTCCTGTCTGTCATCTCTTCTGTAAACACGTTTTGTTGTTGTTGTTTCTTCTTCCATAAAATAGCCTTGACCTAAATGGACTAGGGAGACAATGAGGTTTCATTACCAACAAAATGACAGGTAACTGATTTTCTGAGTGAGGCAGTACACATTCTTAAGACTGTCTGTTGTACACCAGTACTTAGGAGAGGTGGCCACTTGTAAGCACCATTTATTGGGTTGGGCCAAGAGTTGTAGTTTTCCCATTTATTAGCTGGAACTAATTGCCTAGCCCTCTTGATTTCTCTGTCCTCAGGTTTAACAGGACCAGGAGTGCCTATGTAACAGTTGAGAGGACTGAGACAATTCACAGGAGCACTTACTGTGACTATAGTGGCATCTGAAGATGTGCTTCCTTTGTTAAAATGGATGGCAATTGAAATGTCACATTTAGCTGAAAGTCTGGATTAGTAGTGTAAATTCCTGGTATAAAGAAAAGAGATACGTACTTAGGATAACTTTATATCTGAATACAATCAGCCATTATACAGAAATAGTTCCTTGGAAAGCAGAACTAGGAGGAGAGAGGGCAGGAGTCTGCCTTCTGCAGTCCCTGTACTGCTGGCCTGGCAGATGCATTCATCTATCAAAAAGGAATGGAAACTGCAAGAAAGAAGGCAGGTGTGTCAGGTTGTACAAGTAGAGGTCTGGATCTCGCGACTTAAGCACCAAGTTAGGAATGCTATGCTGGGGATAGGGTGCAAAGGTAAAGGGTAAGCAGGTGTCTTTAAAAAGAAGCCTAAGGGCTGGGGATTTAGTTCAGTCATAGTGTGCCTCCATAGCATGACTCCCGAACACCACCAACTAAGTAAATAAAAGTCTGGTGCTACTAGAGCCTCTATCCTCATTTGTAGCTTCAGAACTTAATGATCACACACACACACACACACACACACACACACACACACACACACCAGTGTTGGTCTGCTGTGTCAGTGATCATGCCTTGCTGAAGGGTTCCCTCTGTGGAATCATCTCATTGTAGAAGCACAGCTTAAAATGTTCTAGAAGTCCTCAAATTTGAGTTCCTGGATCGCTAGCTAATAAATGCATGATCATCTTTGGTTGGGGAGCTGTAATCCAGCCTCATGGATAAATGTACAAGATAAATATCTTCAGCCTTGCATTTTGCTTTGAACCTGAAACCAGGATTAGCCAACCCTAGGGGCTATTTTAAGGAATTGTCTTTATGTGTTCCTTTTATCTTGATGTTTGTCACAAGTGTTGTGAAAATTCTGTTCCTATCTGTCATTCATATAAAAGATCTGACACTCCACTTGTGATCTCTGAAACCCCTGGAGACCTCATTAAATTAGCACTCTATCTCTGTGGATCATCATGAACAAATCTCACTGTTTCTCTGTCACAGCCCTTCATCTCTTTCTGCCTTGCTCAGGTTATATAATACTTGTACTTAGATAATAATCTTGAGTTTGAGATTTATTTCAGTACAAGAAGTTTGTAACATGCATATTTGGATTGCAGCTTGAGTTTTCAGATAAGATCCTCATCAACCCCGAGAGTCTTCCCAAGAAACTCTGCTTCCCCAACTCGCTCTTTTCCAAAGAGAAGTCTGCTTGCCATTCCTAGCCCCATGGCTTTGAGGATAGTTGAGAAGAGCAGTGACCTAATTCCTGAGTTGCAGTTTTAATGGGTCCCAGAAGACCATGGTTCTACCTTCACGTATAATCTTCACAGCGTTCCTATTTGACTCAAAAAAGTAGGCTTAGAGCTGCAATTAGTCCCAGGTTTCATGACTGTGAGCCCCACATCCATTGTTAATTTGACCTTGAAGTGCTGTCTTTTGGGAAAATTGATTGGAAAAAGGTCGTGTGATTTAACTCTTCGTCACCTTCTAATTCATTGGCAGAACAATGGGTTCTTTGGGAATGCAAATGATCAGCACTATGGTAAGAAGTGTAGGTGAGTGTGTCCTGAGACCGTTGCCCCTGCTCTTAGAAACCAGTTCATACAGAGCTAATATTCTCTGCTATGCTTTTAGGAAAAAAAATATTCTTCCAAACTGTCAAATGACTTAATTTTGCTGAAACAATAACTGACCCACCTCTTTTCCCGGCAGCGCCCCATCATATCAATCTGTTGGGGCCATCGTGACTCCAGGCTGCTTATGGCCTCAGGACCAGCCCTGTACGTGGTTCGCGTAGAACACCGAGTGTCCAGCCTCCAGCTGCTGTGCCAGCAGGCCATTGCCAGCACCCTTCGAGAAGATAAGGATGTCAGCAAGCTGACCTTGCCCCCTCGACTCTGTTCCTACCTGTCCACTGCCTTCATTCCCACCATCAAGGTAGAGTTTTCCCACCATTTTCCCTTCTTCCTTCCTCCTAGCCTTTCTGCCAGAGACTGGAGAGATAGTGGAGGTAGCAGAGGTAGCACAGAGGCGTCTCTGTTTCCCCAGGAGAGTGCCTGGGGCTGGCTGCATGGGCTTTGCAGAAACCAGCATGTCCTTATTTTGTCTGCGGCCTGCCTGGCTGGCCTTCCTGTTAGTGTGTGTGTGAGGTTTGCTTTATGTGACTGGCTTCCCTTCTCACGGCTAGCTTGATTAATGTCATCCTGATGATCAAAGGAGCAGTATACCAGTTACTTCACGAAGGCCTGTTCTGTTGAGTCTTGACTTCCCACAGACTCTAGCATCATTGCTTCCACTTGATAAATCAGGAACCAGATTCATATCAGGGAAGTAGATTGTTATGTAGCTAGTTATGAGACTAGTCAGGATTGGTCTCAGATCAGTTCTCAGGCTGTGTTCCTCCCGCTGTACTAAGTTTGTCTCCCACATAGTACAGACTACCACCCAGAAAATACCTCTATAGAGGCAACATGTGAAATAGATCTGCCAGTCTCTGCTCACATGAAGCTTTCTGTGACTTTATATCTTTATACCCTAGGACCTTTCCATATTCTGTCTCTAGGTAGACTTACTGATCCCTTTTCTCCTAGTGAACCAGAGTTTTAAAGTCTCATGGTTCTCTTATCTTAATTACCTTACAATATTGCTAGTATATCAGTAGTTCTCAACTCTTGTGTATTAAATCAGAAAAATACATGTCCAAGCTGTCACCAGTTGTTGCAGTTCATTGTCCAACAAGGGACTCTGGCTTATTTATTGTTTAGAAGTCTCACAGTTCTGAATCACCATTCTACAGCAGATAGTTGACCTCTGCATGGCCTATTCTCTACAAGAGTAGCTGTGACAGAAACCAGTAGTCTGCTCTGTACTCTCTGGAATCCCAGATCTTCTTTGTCTGACTGTGTCTTGCCTCTAGCCCCCAATTCCAGACCCCAACAATATGCGAGACTTTGTCAGCTACCCCTCAGCTGGCAATGAGCGGCTGCACTGCACCATGAAGCGTACAGAAGATGACCCAGAGGTCGGTGGGCCTTGCTACACACTCTACCTTGAATACCTGGGAGGACTTGTGCCCATTCTCAAAGGGAGGCGCATCAGCAAGCTGCGGCCAGAGTTTGTCATCATGGACCCTCGGACAGACAGCAAATCAGGTGGGTCCCTTGCTGCAAGGACTGCATCCCTTCTTTTGTGGTGTGGAATATCACTCTTAGAGCCATGCACCGAGAATACCTGTTTCTGAGACATGCTCTCATGCTGGCTAGTGTGAACATTCTCATAGCTACTGCATTTCCTGATTCCCACCTAAGTGGGCAGTTGTCTCAGTGCCCTTGTTGGGAGGTTTTCACAGCGTTCGTAGCGTTCCACGGGTGTCAGATGAGCAAGCACCAGCCCCCATGCCAAGGAAAGCTGCTGGTGTAGCCCTCTGGCCATCACTGAGTGAAGCTCCCATTGAGGGCCTTAGTGGAGTACTGGGGAATAGAAAACATTAAGTCCCTGCCTTCCCAGAAGGTAACAGAATCCAGCTTTTCAAACCTTCAATCTACCTCAGCCTTATGCTTTTGCTTCTGTTGCACTGTTTTGCTTCTGGTTAGGTTCTAGTGAAAGTTTCTTTCTGATCCATTAGTTCCAGCAGGAAACAGCATTCTGTTCTTGTAGAAATCCCCTTGGGCAACAGTGCTTAGACATGCTGAAGGGGCCTCTCTTCAGGATCCCAGGCTCAGACCCCCACACCTGCTAGTACCTGTAGCGTACAGATTCTGCCACCTCGCTGTGAACACTGCCACAGAATGCACAGCATTGACCTCGGTGTCCCATCTCCTGTCAGAGTGTCATGCTTGGTACACTGCAGTCATCATTCCCAGGATCCTGCTTGCCCTGGAGGGAGGGAACTGGTCATCTTTGTATTCCATAGTGCCAGGCCTTGAGATTTGTTTCATTATTTAATATTCGCCACTTGCTAGTGCCAATTCACTGTTCCAGTTGTGTCTCTGAAGCGAGGTCTCCCTGATTCCTAAAGCAAGCGGTCTTTTTCACCCTAAACCTTCCTTGGCAATGCCAGTTTTTACAACCATGTTGGTTGGACATTATCACAGCATCCCTGGCAGTGTTCTCTACTAGTGTTCTCATATAAAATAAAAAGTCAAAAAAATTATAAAATTTTTAAAGGCATTGAATGTTCATCATTAGTCCTGACTTTTGACTTGCATGATCAACTAGTACCAAGAGAAGAGGGAACAAGTAGAAGAATTGAGGGCATGCAGTCAGAAAGTACGGGAAGGAAAGGGTACTGATAGAAGGCTCAGGGAGGGACCATGAACCTTGGAGCCTGCGTACTTCACGCTGCATCTCTCGCCCAGGGACCTTCATGAGGCACAGCTCTAAGAACTCAGGCTGAGACTGAATATTAAGGTCTCTTGGGTGAAGGGCTTGTTTTTCTCCCCCATGTGTCTGAATTCTTCTGCAGAAGGATCTGCAGTCTCCCAAGACCAGAGTTGCATCCTGACTTATCCACCTGGCTGCTTTTCTTTCATGTTCATACTGCCAGCTCAGTCCAAATACAGATTGCTCAGTTGCTAACACTTCTTTGAGAAATGAAGTATTTTATCTTAAATTTTTTTTTTCCAAGACAGGGTTTCTCTGTGTAGCTTTGCTGGCTGTCTTGGAACTCACTCTGTAGACCAAGCTGGCCTCCAACTCACAGAGATCCACCTGCCTCTGCCTCTGCCTCCCGAGTGCTGGGATTAAAAGCATGCTCCACCACCGCCTGGAGCATATAATTAAAAGTTATAAAGTAAATATACAAACACCAAGTCAGTGCTCACTTTATATGATACTTGAGCCCCTGTGAACCCTGCTAGAGCATAGGACAATTTAAGCACTTGAAAAGTTCATGAGATTCAAATACCTCATGACATAAATAGAAGCTGTGTCACAAGGCACAGTATGACTAATTGCCAAATAAATGGTATATATAAAGTAGCTCAGAGGATGGAGGTGATTTGTAACTTTGAAAAGCCAGGACTGTCTCATCATGAGAAACTAGTTAACCCTTCCTAGACTGCACAGCGTTATTTCTCAAGATACGATCCTTGGACCATTTGATAGGTGTATTTAACTGTAAGTCCTAAACTCACTCTTATAATAACTGTTGAAGGCTGCTGTGGGACCTGGGTTCCTTGGGAGTTTTGGTGGTTTTTTTGGGGGGGTGTTGAGGTTGAGACAGGGTTTCTCTGTAGCTTTGGAGCCTGTCCTAGAATTAGCTCTTGTAGACCAGGCTGGCCTTGAACTCACAGAGATTCACCTGCCTCTTCCTCATGACTGCTGGGATTAAAGGTGTGCGCCACCACCGCCCGGCTCCCTTGGGAGATTTTTATGCACTTAATTTTTTGATTTACTACTAGAAATTTTCATCAAGTGTCTTGACAGTTAGAATTACCATGGTGGGGCTGGAAATTGTGCTTGTCCAGCACACATAAAACCCTGAGTTCAATGACTCCATAAGCCAGGCCTAGTATGACATGTCTGTAATCCTCACATTTCAGAATGAAAAGTAGAAGGATCTGAAGAGTTGAGTCATCCTTGTCTGCATAGCCAATTCAAGGCCATCCTGGGATTCAGGAGACTATGTGTGTGTGCGTGTGTAAGTGTGTAACTAGTGTGTATTTTTATACTGTGTCATAGAAAATTTTAGTGAAAATTCAGAAATTTGGGAAGGCTAGAAAATTCAGTCATTAAAACCTGAATTTGATCCTCAAAAATACACACACACACACACACACACACACACACACACACACACAAAGCCAGGCACGATCAAGCATACTTGTAGTCCTAGTGATAGGGAAGCCAAGACAGCCTGATCCCTAAGGCTAACTTAACTGGTTGGCCAGTGTTTCCTATTTGATGAGTTTCAGGCTTCTACATATCCACGTGCACATGTACTTGCACACATACATTGTCTACAAATATTCAAAAAGAGATCGTTGGGGGCAGGAGATGCTGGGGATAAAACCCACTGCTTTTCATAGGCTAAACTTATGATCTTCTACTGAGGCATAGAGTTTTAAAGAGATAATTAAGGTTAAGTAATTTATTAGGTTAAAGGATTGTGTCCTCATAAGAAAAGGGTGAGAGTACCAGCAAATAACTCAGGAAGTGAGGATGCCTGCCTCCAAGCCTGGCAACTTGAGTATGATCCCTTGGAACACTACACTGTAGAAAAAAGAACTGACTCCCTCACATTTTCTCTGACCTGCACAGGCACACCATGACATAACATGCCCTCACACATACACATAAAATAAATACAATTTTTAAAATTAAAAAGGGGATAGAGCAGTTTTTCTATACACACACAGTATGGAAAGGGACTCTGAACACTGAAGAGTCTGGCTACAATCTACAAGCCTGAAGAACTCACCTCAGAAACCAGCTGTGGTGACATCTTCATCCTGGAGCAAGCCTCCATAATGGTATAAACCAGTTTCTGGTGGAAAGACCCTTGATGAGTAAATTTTGAAACTGAGATGGGTGTGTCTGCTACTGCAAAAAATACATAGAGAAATGGAAATGGAGATATTCAAGTACTGGGTAAATGAGCATGTCATTGAAAGCTAGAGAAAAAGCAGTTATCATAGAATGCAAGGGATGTGGCTGAAGTGTGTCCTATATGGAAGGAGGACTTTGATATGATGGTATTTTACTGAGGATAGTTGTCATCATTTGGTTGAAGAAGTGACAGTCCTGGACTGTTGATAGTAGTAGACTAAAGGAATGAGGTCACCTCAGAAAGTCATTGTTAACCCTTTGGGATCAAAAATTTGAAGATTTTTTAAAAATTCCCACCCTTTTCATATTGCGAGAAATAAGAAAATACATTTGAAAGAAAAAGCTAGAGCCATGGCAGGGCTGACATTTACTACGAATGAAGTTTATAAAAGGAGAGAGACACTGCCAATTTGAGCTAAAGGGGCTTGGACGAATGAAGTGGGGATTCACCAGTCAAGATAGTTAACAGTATTGGCTGTCAGAAATGTTCTCAGAGGTGATTCAAAGACCAGCAGGGCTGCTTCCTTGATGTCAACAGACTCGATTGCCTCCACCTGGACCTTAGTGACAGCCTTGAGGACAGCATCCACACCTGCAACTGTCAGGATGATGCTGAACTCCAAGAGGGCCTTAGTAAAGGATACCAAACCAAGAGGTTTATTCTCAATGCTTAAAATCTAACATAAAATCCTAGCACTAGACTTGGGCACCTCCCTTCAAGTAGTTAGTCTGGGATGGGGTTCTGAGAGACTCCCCAGTTGGTATTGTTCTTGTTTGCCTGCCAGAACTTAAGGGCAAGGTCGTATTGCTGAAGACACCATACACTTCAGTAACAGGACCTGCAGAACTCAAGGTGGTGCTGCCCTGCAAACATTGTCCCTGATGGCCATTGCACATGGTGTTAGGTGCTGTGCAGGCAGCCAAGGGACAGATGTTGTGAACGAATCAAACCTGGCTGTAAATCCTGCAATTAACAGCAACAACTGGCCCTCAAGATATGCCAACACACGGCACTCATGTCTTGGAGGTAACCAATAGGTGCCTGATTGGACTTGAGCCTTGCTCAGGAGGAAGAAGCACAGCTTTGGTATTGTAAACTTTACCAGTAACCTGGGGCTGGCGAGGTGATAGACCTTAGAGAACTCACTACTGCTATTTGGTTGAATTTATACAGCATTCAGCTGCCTTCTAAATGTTTATACTTAGACTCACAGCATAGTTCAGCTTTCACTCCTCATCAGAGAAGTTTATTTTTGCAGTGATTAGAGATTATAAGAGAAAAACAGCTAGTCAGCATGTAAAGAATAAGTGGCTGTGGGGTGGTGGTGTCTCTAATGTTTCTACTGCTGTGATAAAAGACCATGACCAAAAACACCTTTGCGAGTGTGGTGGTTTGAATGAGAATGGCCCCATAGGTTTGGATGCATGGTCCCCAGTTAGTGGAACTGTTTGTGAAGGGTTAGGCGGTTAAGACCTTGTTGAAGGAGGTGTGTCGGTGGGCATGTCTCTTTCTGTCTCTCCTCACTTGCTGCCTTTGAATAAAGATGTAGAGCTCTCAGCTACTGCCCCAGTACCATGCCTGCCTGCCTGCCTGCCTGCCTGCCTGCCACCATGCTCCCCACTGTGATGGTGATGGGTTAACTCTCTCTGAAACTATAAGCAAGCCTCCAATTAAGCCCCTTCCTTTATAAGTTACTTCAGTCATGGTGTTTTGTTGTATTTAGGTGTGGGTTGTGTTCCTAGCACCTGAGAGGAGGGCAGGCCCTTTTGTTCCTTCCTGCCTGGCTCTCGGCCACCAACTAGTTTATGCCTGAAATAACCACACGAAAATTGTATTAATTAAATTACTGCCTGGCCCATTATCTCTAGCCTTTGCTTGGTTAACTCTTACATCTTGCTTTAACCCATAATTAGTAATCTGTGTATCACCACGTGTTGTGGTTTACCGGCATGAGTCTAATCAGTGTCCATCTCAGGCCGGAGCAGCATGGTGTCTCTGGCAATGCCTTCTTTCTCACTGCCTTCCGTTCTGTCTACTCCGCCCACCTAAGAGCTGTGTCCTATCTTACAGGCCAGGCAGTCTTCTTTATTAACCAATGAAAGCAAAGAAATACAGAAGAACCCTCCTATACCAATGGTTTTTTCCAGCAATAAAATAGTTACTAAGAAGGGAGGAAAGGGTTCATTTCAGCTTACATGTCCCCCACACAGTCCATTATGAAGGGAAGTCAGGGAAGAAACCTAGAGGCAGGGACTGAGGCAGAGGCCACAGAGGAGTGCTGTTTCCTGACTTGCTTCCCATGGCTTGTTCAGCTGGCTTTCTTATACAACTCAAGCACCAGAACTTCCTAGGGATGGGATGGGAGCCCACCTCTATCAATCATAATCAGAAAAATGCACTACAGGCTTGCTACAGGCAGTCTGATGGACAGTTAAGATTCATTCTTCCCAGGTTTGTGTCAAGTTCACAGAGACCAACCAACACAAGTGTCCATCCCTCAGTACACATCTATAAACAACTTCTATATCCAGTACTTATAGAACATTGTGGAAAAGGGGACAGAAAAATCTAGGACTCACCGAACTATCTGTCTTCTGGACCATACAAATAACATTCCTGTATGGATAGTGACAGGTTCAAAATACTCCATCCGTAGTTAAGGAGCAAAAGGCAGTTGACAACTTCTACAGGAGAGAACATCCATTGTCTTTTTAAAATTTTCTGTTTACATTATTTTATTTTATGTGTATGAGTGTTTTGCCTGTATGTGTGCATGTGAACCATGTGGGTGCCTAGTGCCCATAGAGGTCAGAAAAGTGGTTGGATCACCTAGAACTAAAGTTATGGATAATTTCAAACTACAGTGTGGGTGGTGGGAATTAAGCCTAAGTCCTCAGCAATAGCAAAAGTGCTCTTAACCACCAAGCACACTCTCTAGCCCCCTGTGTTTGTGTTTTCAGGGGTGAGCTGCTTGGTAGGTTACCCATGTTCGAGAGGCAAGTCTGCACCCACATGTTTATGGGCAGCTCTAACTGGACTTGGGGATATATATATATACACCCAGTGAAAGGGTGTGTATGGGTGCGTGCGTGTACATGAATTTGAGATTAGGACCAGTAGAAGTTGGAGGGAATGAAGAATTTATATTATCAAAATGCATTTAATTCACATGAAATTCTGAAGGGAAAAGGAGAGCTTCAATCCATAGATTAGAAAGACTGAAGAGCTGATATACTGAGGCATTATGAAAATATTAAGAACTAAAACTGGACTTTGGTGTTTTTCTGGTACTAATACTCAGCTTTCAGTAAAAAGGTTCAGTTTCATCAGCAGCCAATGGTGAGGCACTGTAAACACCTCCCTGAGAAATACTGAATTAAAATGGCAAAGAAACTTGTGGTCTGGCTTTGATATAAAAAAAAAATAATAATACTATGTAAAATTGACTATTCAGCTTTTTTAAAAAATATTTATTATGTATACAATATTCTGTCTATATATATGTCTGCAGGCCAGAAGAGGGCACCAGACCTCATTACAGATGGTTGTGAGCCACCATGTGGTTGCCGGGAATTGAACTCAGGACCTTTGGAAGAGCAGGCAATGCTCTTAACCACTGAGCCATCTCTCCAGCCTGATTATTCAGCTTTTAAAGCTAGTTTTTATTAATACTGTATTTTGTAGAACCACGGTTTTTATTGTGATCCTTTCCCACATGTGTATCATTTTATTTTTTAAGATTTGCCTCCCAAAGTCTTTACATTTTAAACATACTTATCATTTAACTATTTTTAATAATTAACAGGTGTAGTAAGCACTAATGCCATTTTTTGTACTGTTGTGGATATTATTAATGAAGAGGACTGCCTTCTTGCTACACTTACACAGCCTTTCCTCAGAATGCCCACGTTGAGACAGCTCTTCTTATTCTAAGTTCACCAGTCCCAGTCCTATGTGGTTAGGACTCCAGCCTTAAGACCTTATGAAACCTTAATTATCTCCTAAAAATCGTGCCTCCAAATAAAGATGCATGGCAAGTAGAACTTTGCGGGGACACAATTCAGATTCATGACATTCTTCACATGGCCTGTCCAAAATTTATGTATCCTCCCATGCAAAACACAGCCGCTCCCAATGGAAAGCCTTCAGGTTATTTCTGCACCAACTCTGAAGTCCGATGCCTCATCTAAATGTCAACTAAATCAGAAGTGCGACTACAAAACCAGACAAAATTATGTTTGGTCAGTAGGTGACAAGTAGGACTACCGTATGGTAGACAATCCTACCAAATGGAAAACCAGGAAGTAAGAGGTGTGGGAGCCCAGCAAAGCAGATTTCCATTTGTTTGGGGTAATTCCAATTAAATTAGATATAGATATATAGAAAGCTTTGAAAATAGTAGGTTTCCTTGTGACTTTTTAACATATCCCTGGTCTTGATTGTCCCCTCCCCCTCATTTTCTCTACTTTTTACCCTCTCACCTGAAAGTCTCCCCTCCCAAGTTAAGTCCCCCCCATTCTTTAAAATAAGTTTTGGAGAAGATTCTTTTGGAGGGTACATATGTGTGCTCATACATGTGAAAGGCAGAGGTATCCTTCAGAAGCCAGCTATCCACCTTGGTTTTGGAGACATCCTTCTCTCACTGAAATCTGATGCTTGCCAATTAGACCAAATTGGCTGGCTCCTGAACCCCAGGGATCATCCTGTCTCTACCTTCCCAGGGCTGGGATTGCACACACATAGCACATACCACACCTCGCCTCTTACTTGGGTGCTAGGGTCAAACTTAGGTCCTCAGGTTTGCAGCCTAGCATTTTACTGACTGGGCTGTCTGCCCAGGCACCTAATTCAGGTTGCATATTTTAGTTGTCTTTGGTTCCTCAAAGATCAACTCCAGTTCACATTTCTCCACACCTCGGATGTTTGTGCCACAGCTTACATGATGAATTAAGGCTACAGAATTTCTGGAAGCACGCGGTTTAACCTTATTTATCCTTTCTGTAAGCTTCACCAAATCCCATAGCAGGCATGACAGTCACTTTTATTCCTGTGTGGCTTACCTACTAGCTGGGGAGATACAGTTGAGAAGTAGTTATGAGCAAAAGAGAAAGAAAATTAGGGACAGAAACTCTGACAGGGAGAGGAATCTGGGTAAGTAATGTGTGACTTATTTCCCTAAGTGTAGTTCATACACACAGAGCCAGTCCCTGAGCCTGCCTCTGGTTGAAGTCATGGTTAAGCTTCCTTTGGTCCAGTGACTAGTATATTAAATCATAGAAAGCATTGTTCATTGTGTATGGACTAGACCTTTTCATGTGGTCAGGCTCTGACACAGCACTGTGGCTTGCTGGATACAAGGTATGTGCCTCTGCTTTGGTAAATAGCTTTAAAATGGGTTACAAGTGACACAGAAGGGGCACCAACCTCTTATCTAGTTACAGGCAAAACTCTTTCTGTTACAGAGGGGCTCCTGCTCACCTGTTACCCCCTCTACTCAGAAACTCAATGATAAGCTTGAGTTAACAAACTTATCCTTTGAAATGTCAGCATCTGTTTTATTGTTGGCATCATATCATTTCCTCTGAATTATTTAATTATTTTTGAATATTGCAATTTGATTACTTTCTGAGGCTCTTCAGAGCATGAAATTTTGTCAGCACAACAAATTTTGAAGAATGGGTACTAACATTAAAGGAGGTCTGCGGTAAAACTGGGGATTGGGTGGCAAATAGAAGAAATTTGAGCTTGTGGGAACTCATGGTGGTTGGGTGTCTACCGCAGTCCTGCGCTTGGCCAACTCTGCACTTTGTCTTACACTAGCAAAGTTACCAGGAATGGCTTTCATATGAATATCCATAGAGCACCCTGAAAGTACCATTGCGAGTCCTCAGTGCCCAGAGTCTCCCTTCAGTTCTCTGACAAGGTCAGCTGTACTAGGTGGAATCTTCAGGCCTTAGGCAGCCTATGGCAGTTTCAGAATTATCATTCTAGATAGACCTTGCCATGAACTCAACTCGACAAGATAGTAGTTCCTGCAGCCCTGGATTGGTCAGGCCTTCCCAGGTCAGACGCAGGTTCCAGTAAGTCTGTGGACAGATACAGGTTCCAGTAAGTCTGTGGACAAGCCCTCAGTCTAGTTTTCTAGTCTAGTTGAAAGTTGGCACAAGCCTAAGTAGGTAGTCACCTGAGTGTTCTGAGGCTCAATTGTAAAATTTTTTTATTTTCAGCTTTTGACACAATGAACAGTTTTGTATATTTCTGGGACACTAAAATATCACCCATTTTAACAACAGTTGTAGAAATTGCCTACTTCTGCTTAGCAAAGAGCATAAAAATATAAAAGGAAAAGGACTGTTTTCTATTTCAACCTCCATCATAATGAGGAAGCCAATAAAGTCAACCTATTCTGTATAGCGGTAACAGCTGCTTAACACCTGATAATTGGTTTCTTATAGATGAGATCTATGGAAACAGCTTGATTTCTACTGTGATTGACAGCTGCAACTGCTCGGACTCCAGTGACATTGAACTGAGTGATGATTGGGCTGCCAAGAAGTCTCCCAAAATTTCCAGAGCTAGCAAATCGCCCAAACTTCCAAGGTAACAGTATGCATCTTTGTTATGCCTCCAACGTGGCATGACTTGGTTCTGGAAACAGAGTTCCATTGAAACTAACTATAATAAGCATTCTGAATTCCTTAGGTCTAGACTGATACACAATTCTAGGACCTTTTCTGTCCAAATGAACCTGACTACATTGAGAAGAGGAAGGAAAGGAAGTTCACACTTCCCAGCAGCAAGATCAACTCCGCTTTTGTTTTCTCATCCCTCTTCATTCTGCACGATTCTATCTGGAATAATTACAGCTTTCCTTTCCTTCCTTCCCACCTTCTCCTCTGGGATAGGAAGTGTGCTAAGGCCTCAAGACTTTACTAGGGTCTTCCTAGGTCACTGAGGGTAGGTGACTTAGAACAGCCTTTGCTTCCCAAGTTGTTTGTTTTCCCTTTCTGTTTCACAGAACAATGTTTTGTAGTAAACATGTTGTATTGAAGAGAATGCCAAGTTCTGTGTCTGTAACACTGTCTGAAAGCAGAAGAGCTGGTGTCACCCCCTGGAAGAGCACTATCTTCCTCCTCTTGCTGTCATGGCTATGTGACTGGGCAGACAACACTTTGCTGTGGGTGGTAGTGGACAGACTCTTGCTTGTTTACAGTCCTGAGACAGCATGCAAACTCAGAGTGTGATTAACATACTACCCTACGCTTGGCCAGATGCCCATCTTTTAAGCAACTGGTTCACTGGGCAACTGATCACCAGTGTGTCCCCACCAGTTCAAGATAAAGGACATGCCCATCATCCTGAAAGGTCTTTTGTGTTTCTTGCATTCAGTATGATTTCTGTTGCTATAGTTTTTTTTTAACTGTTGAATTTAATATGAATATGGGTACTGTTTATTTAGCTTTTTTCTCCTCAGCACAATATCATGGATATCAGTTGTTAGCTTTATTTTAAATCACATTGTAGGATTATTCTATTATAACAACATGCCACTTTACCAATCGATAGATATTTGATAGTCCCTAGTTTGGGACTGTGATGAATAAATCCATTATAAACATTTTTGCGCAAATCTTTTGGGAGATAATGCACTTATTTCTCTTGCATATATTCTTAGGAAAGGAGTTACAGGGTCATGAGTTAAATACATTTTAAACTTCAGTGGAAACTGCCAAGTAGCATTATGAGGTGAGTGTATCAAATGAAATTTCTGCATCAGTGTTTAAGAATTCCAGCAGCTCCCGATCTCATTTCCAGCTCTGTTGTCACTTTAGGAAAGTTTTTTCCATTCTGGTGGATGTGTAGTGGTGTCTGACCTCCGAGTTTGACTGTGGTATCTCCAGGGAATGATGATGCTGAGTTCAGCACTTATCCTGGGTGTGTCAGCTGCCTTTGGTGAAGTGTCTGATTGGATTTTTCCTTAATTTTTTATTGGATATTTTTTATTGAGTTGTAACATAGAGAGGACTCCATGTCAGATACACATTTTGCTAGATAGTCCAGTTTATGAGGTTCATTTGTAATCGGTGTTGCTCTTAAGAAACCTTTTCCGTCCTAAGACCATGAGCCTCCTTCCTGTGGTTTTAAAATTAGAGTTTTCACACTAAATCTCAGATCTGCCTTATAGCCAAGCAAATGTTTGAATATGACATGAATGAAGAGAAAACAATTATTTTTACTATCCAGATTCTCCAGTAATGTGATTCATTGATTTTTTTTTTCTTCATCTGAAGTTTGTTTAAACTGCATGTAAAATTATGAAGTTGTAGTATTGTTTTTGGCTTTTTCCACTTCCTAAGCTGAGAGATCATTTGCCATACATTTTGTCTATAAATATCTTTGTGACTGGTTTTTCCTTTTCTTGTTCTCTTCTCCCTGGAGCTCCTTCTGCACAGCATCTAAGCTGACAGTCTTAGCATGCTACTCCATCCCCCATCTTCCCATCTCTCTGGAGCCTGAAGTATCTTACCAAATTTGAAAACAGTGTATTTCTGGTGCTTCGTGTGCTTTTCTCACAGGACATGATAACCTCACCATAGTTGTTCCCTAGCTCCATTGGGTAGACTGGGGTTAAACACCTGTGTCTTTACATTGTGGACAAAGGAGTAGAGAGAGAACATGTAATCAGAGGCAATAGAAAAGCTTTGGATTCAGTTATTTGATTTAAATATTATAGGTATCAGTGTTAAATAATCTGCTAAAATTCAAGCTTACATACAAGGAAACCACAGTGATCATAGGATGAAAAACAGTATTCCTCCTGCCATTTCCCAGGGCTGATTCTGCAGAGCTGTGGCAGAAGGCATGTGGACTTGTAAACACACTGTAAGTCAATAACTAGTGAGTCTTCATTGTCTAGGCTCTTACAGATGAGTCCTTCTTCTGATCTCTGTATATATTACTTAGTATTCAGTTGGCATTCTTTCCTAAATCAAAAGCGAGAGTGCTTTGAGAAATTAGGGCCTTGAGCATTGAGAGCCAACATCTACAGCTGTGTGTCAAGAGAAAGAAGAGTTCTAGATCAAGATGCATCCCCTTGTGCCTGTCTCACCCTTCTGGCCTTGTTTCCACAGGATCAGCATTGAGGCCCGCAAGTCACCCAAGCTGTCCCGGGCTGCTCAAGAGATTTCTCGATCTCCCCGATTACCCATGCGCAAGCCCTCCATGGGCTCGCCCAGCCTGACTCGGCGAGAGTTTCCTTTTGAAGACATCAGTCAGGTAGAAGTGCATAGCTGACAGTGACGCCTCCAATGCTGTCTATAACGTCAGGCTACCTGGAAGCACCACTGTCCTTACCAACTTGCCTGTCTTGCTCATTGCTGCACCTGCATGCACACTGTGTGGCCCTGTTCCATGTACCTTTCTGTTATTGGACTCTTCCTCCTGGGGAACTCTGGCTGACATACACTCCCTCTTCTCTTCTGCCTCCTAGTCCTGCAGTAACACCTCAGTTCTAGGAAGGGAATGCTGGCCATAGTCCCACAGTCTGGTCTTGCCTGCCTTCCTCAACTTTTGTGCCCTCTATCTAAGTGTGCCCTAAGTCAGTCACCTGTCCATCTCCTTATTTTACCCCCACTCTCATCCCTAAGTCAGTTTGTGCCTTCTCTGTGAAGGCTTCTGCCCTGGCCCAGCCAGCAGATGTGATGCCTAACCCCCTTCTGATGGTCTTCAGACCCTTTGTAGGCAAACCAGGGACAGCCATATTATCCATCCTTAGGTCATAAGTTGTTGTAAAAGGGGGCGGCTGTGTCCCGCCACCAAGAAGTGGGGCCGTTTTCCCAGTGCCTGGCTCCCAGCCGCCAGCTAGCTTATGCCTGAAATAACCACACAACAATTATATTCATTTAAATACTGCCTTGCCCATTATCTCTAGCCTTTTCTTGGCTAACTCTTAGATTGTAAACTAACCCATTATAGAAGTCTGTATGTAATTCACCACAAGGTGGTGACTTA